>CAIGQQ010033255.1:4950043-5007071 GCA_903798035.1 Danio albolineatus
TCCCTTTATTAATCAGGGGTCACCACAGCGGAATGAACCGCCAACTTTTTAATGTTGCTTTAATATTTTTAATATTTTAAGTTAATCAGGTTTCAACTAAGTATTTTTGAGATATGCAAAGTTTACCTTAATATTTTTAGTCAGTTTGATTGATTTATGGGGCGTCATGGTGGCACAGTGAGTAGCACAATCGCCTCACAGCAAGAAGGTTGCTGGTTCGAGCCTCGGCTGGGTCAGTTGGCATTTCTGTGTGTAGTTTGCATTCTCTCCATGTTCGCGTGGGTTTGGTACCGGAGCACCCAGAGGAATGAATGAGAGTGTATGGATGAACGAATGAGAGTGTATGGATGTTTCCCAGTGATGTTTTAGTCCAAAGCTTTTTAACAGGTTATCCAGATTTCCATCTTGATGTAAAACAAATCTGCCAACTGTAGTATTGGTAACCTAGCAACCAACCATAAATAAGGCAATTATAATGTCACATGGGTGTAATGTTTCCTACATCAGCGTTTATTAAACAAATGCGTTTTCATCTCCTATTATTTGCATGAATCTTTTTTGAACTAGTCCAAAACCATTTATATTTTGCAAATTAAAGGATTTTAATTATTTTTTTCAGTGTAGACAGATTTTTTAACTTAATATAAAACAAATCTTTCCCAGTACTGGGTTGCGGCTGGAAGTGCATCTGCTGCGTAAAACATATGCTGGAATAGTTGGTGGTTCATTCCCCTGTGGCGACCCCTGATAAATAAGGCACTACGGCAAAGGAAAATGAATGAATGAAATTAAAACAAATCTTTTTAAACAAAGATGTGAATTAGATGCATTGTTAGAGTGGCTAACTGTAGTATTGGTAGCCTAGCAACCAACAATAAACAAAGCAATTATAGAGTCACGTAAGTGTAATGTTTGCTGTTTTGTGTTTATTCAACAAATGCGTTTTCATCTCCTCTTATTCACATTAACCCTTATTTGAACTAGTCCAAAATTGAACTTTTTTTTGTTTGAAAATTAAGGGATTAAAATTTTTACAGGTTATCCAGATTTACATGTTAACGTAAAACAAATCTTTCCCAGTACTGGGTTGCGGCTGGAAGGGCATCTGCTGCGTAAAACATATAAATGATGCTTGGTTGTTCATTCTGCTGTGACAATCCTTGATAAATAAGGGACTAAGCCGAAGGAAAATAAATAAATAAATGAATGAATGTAAAACAAATCTTTTTAAACTTCGCAAAAAAAAAAAAAAAAAAAAAAACATTTCCCAGATGTGAATTATGTGCATTTTTAATGCCATCTCACGGCAATTCGTAACTTTTGATTTAGTGGCTAATTCGTATGAATTCGTACGATCTAATTCATACAATTTAGTACGATTTGCTCCTCACCCAGTGACGATTGGGTTTAGGGGTGGGGTTGGGTGCCAAGCCTCCTTTTTTAAATCGTTCATTTTTGTACGACTGAACTCCACTAAACTGGCAAAGCGTAAAATACTTACGTTTTCTCGTGAGATCAGGCTTGCAATTTTAGAGTGGCTAACTGTAGTATTGGTAGCCTAGCAACCAACAATAAACAAAGCAATTATAATGGAGTCACGTTAGTGTAATGTTTGTTATTTTGGGTTTATTCAACAAATGCATTTTCATCATTGTTAAAGTAGCTAACTGTAGTATTGGTAACCTAGAAACCAATGGTAAATAAGGCAAGCAGAATGGAGTCACATGGAACTTCATTCCCATGCAGATGTGAATTTGGTGCATTGTTAGAGTGGCTAACTGTAGTATTGGTAACCTAGCAACCAATAGTAAATCTGACAAGCAGAATGGAGTCACATGGAACTTCACTCCTATGCAGATGTGAATTTGGTGCACTGTTAGAGTGGCTAACTGTAGTATTGGTAACCTAGCAACCGACAGTAAATAAGGCAAGTAGAATGGAGTCACATGGAACTTTATTCCCAGATTTGATTTTGGTGCATTGTTAGAGTGGCTAACTGTAGTATTGGTAGCCTAGCAACCAATAATAAACAATGCAATGTTCGCCACATATTGTGTACATATAATAAATGTGTTTCATCTCCAATTATTAGAGAATTATTATTATATTTTATGAATATAATATGGAAATTTGGCATTTCCATGACTCATTTCTCCAATACGCGCATTAACACAGGCTGATGGAAACCCTGCAAAAGAGCTGCATGACGAAAATCCTCATGTTTGACAGAAACAGTAGCAGCATTCAGATGTGAAACGACACAAGGTTGAGTTAATAATGGCAGAATGTTCATTTTTGAGTGAATTACCACTTTAAATGTGAGCTGTGAGCGTGTTAGCATGAGAACGCAGATCTATGAGGCTTCAGCAGCAGCACTGAGGATGTGGCTAATGGAGTTGAACAGAGCACGTGGGTGGTTGATGCCTCTAAAATATTTTTTTTCTTCAGAAATGGCACTCATAACCGCTTAGAATTATGACTGAGGAGACTAGTGGTTCTTAATAAATCCTCGACTTATGTAACGTTACGGGTTAAGAAGTTGACTCGGGGGTCAGTGTCCAGCTTGAACACAGCGGAAAGACATTATATTTCAATAATTTACAGTCGCAGTAAGGACGCCTCTCATAAAATCTCCCAGCTTCTTGACAGATCTCACTGAAACTGGTGTCTTGAGAAATCACACCTGTCGCTGGCTCAGTAAACAGCCAGAAAAGCATATGGGAACAGCACATCCTTTTCTAGCCAATCAACGCTTTCTGTCTGTTAATCAGCTCGCGTGTTGTTGACATCGGGTTGCCTGACACATTCTTGTGTCATTTAGTTGTCTTTTTCGAGGTTGGCTTTTGGATCGAGGATGTGTGCTTATATGGATTTAAATCAGTCATGAAGCCTGGCCGAACAATGGCTGTATAATTATTGTTTATTTATTGTATTCTGATAGTGACCATATGTAAATACCAGCATTATCTCATGAGGAAACATAACTATTTTGTGTATTGCCAGAAAAGTGGTTAATTAGTACACAATCATGTGATTTTTAAAAGGAGACCTTACCTTACCCCTTGTTAGGTTATGAGTAAATACAATTATAATGAATTAGCTAAATCAAAAATTCCAATTTACAGTGAGACTGGGTTTGTAAAAACAGAATGTTTCCGCTCATTAAAAAAAAATCAATTAATTATTATTTGAATTAATCATGTTTATTTATTTGTTTATTTATTTTAGTTTTTATTTATTTTTATTTTTGTTTATTCAATTTTGTATTAATTTTTATTTATTTTTGTATCTTGTATGGATTCATTTTAGTTTTTATTTATGTATTTTATTTTATGTTTGTTTATTTAATTTTTTATTATTATTTATTTTATTTTGTTAGTATTTATTTTATTTATTTAATTCTGTATTTGATTAATTTTTTTAATTTTAATTTTAATTTTTTTAAAGAATTCGCGCATGCTCTCTGAGGCTGCATTTATTATTACATTTTAAAATGTCTCTTTTTCTATTGTAATATATTTAAACTTAAATTTATTTATATAATTTCAAAACTCCCATTCTCCTGATATACAATTCATATGATTTTTAAAAGAAGACGTACTGTACCCCAAATCGAACTCCTAACCTTACTCCTTCTTGGGTTAGGAGTAAATGAAATTATAATGAATTAGCTAAATCTAAAATTTCAATTTACAGTGATATTGCGTTGGTAACAACAGAACGTTTCGGCTCAATTTTATTATTATTTGTTATATTTATTTATTTATTGTAATGAATTAATTAATTTCATTTTATATCATTTATTTTGTTTATTTATTTTAGTTTTTATTTATTTATTTATTTAGATTTTTGTTTATTTTTTAATTTATTTTTTAATTTCTTTATTCGTATGTATTTTATTTAGTGTTTAATTTAATTTATTTATTTTAGTTTTACATTTTTTTAAGAATTTACTCATGCTTATGTTTATTTGTTTGTTTATTTTATTTTTTAAATATTTTATTTTTTATTTAATATTTTTATTTTATTTTATTTTATTTTATTTTATTTTATTTTATTTTGTTTTGTTTTGTTTTGTTTTGTTTTGTTTTGTTTTGTTTTGTTTTGTTTTATTTTATTTTTCATTCAATTTCTTTTCGGCTTAGTCCCTTTATTATTCTGGGGTCGCCACAGTGGAATGAACCGCCAACTTACCCAGCATATGTTTTACGCAGCAGATGCCCTTCCAGCTGCAACCCATCACTGGAAAACATCCATACACACTCATTCACAAACATACACTTCAGACAATTTAACCGACCCAATTCACCTATAGTCTTTGGATTTGTGGGGGAAACCTGAGCACACGAAGGAAACCCACATGAACACAAGGAGAACATGCAAACTCCACACAGAAACCTAGCGACCTTTTTATTTATTTATTTATTTTTTAAGAATTTATTTACGCTCTCTGAGGCTGCATTTATTATTACAATTGACTTTTTTCCCAATTGTAATATATTTAACTATAATTTATTAGTGTCATTTCAAAACTGCCTTTTTCTGATTAATAACTCCAGGTTTCAATGTCACACGATCCATCAGAAATTATTCCATTATTCTAATATTTATTAGTGATGTCAAAATTAGTTCTGCTGCTAAATACTTTTTTGTGGGAGCTGTGTAAGATGACAGTTATGATTATCCATAGCTATATATATATATATATATATATATATATATATTTTATACATTATATATATTCACATTATGCATTTAATACAATTGTGTTTGCAATTGACAATTGAGCCATGATTCTTTGGGGTAAGCTGGGGTGCTGGACTAGATTTCAAGAGGGCAAATTTCTTTGGACCTGTCATTTAGATCCTTATCATTTAATTTGATCTGAGGCGTTGTGAAATATAATTAGGTGAATTAGTTTTACCTCAGTCTCCTTTCTCCTTGCCTGGAGCGAAATAAAGTAAGTAAAACCTAGCTTTTCTTGTCCCACTCACCCCTGTACAGCATCCAAACTGAAATGAAAAATGAGCGATACTGAAGGTAATAAAGCAAGAAGCCAGCGAAGGCATTATACTGTAAAGCATACTGTAAATGATGTCTCACACAAGGAAGAAATGTTAAAATTACTGTAATTCTAGGTCTCAAGTGGTTTCTTGCTTCTATAACTGATGACACCGAGACATTAAATAGTTAAATGTATTAATAATTGGAAGAAAGACTGCAGAGTAACAGTTCATTAGTTTAGCTGCAGGCTGTTTAGTGCCATTAGTGTCAGAATTATAAGCAAAGATTAACCCAGGCCACTCGCATGCAAATAGACTAAACGTTCGGTGATCATTGAGGGCAATACAGTAGTGTGTGCACTGTGAGAGTTATAAAACCCATGGATGTGAGGGCGGATTGCATCGCCACAGAGAAAAGGACTCGCATTGACCTGTATTGCGCAAAGTAGGCTACTGGCACCGCTGGGGAACCTGGGGAACGATCTCCAGGCTGCGTCAGAGGGGCTTTCACTGCCGCCCCATCCCATCATCTGCCATAAAGACAGGGCAGGACTGAGGAGAGAGAAAGAGGGAGGCTCATGCTCCATATTGAGCTGTTTTACCTCACACCATTGATTGTATCCATGGAAACCACAATGAAGCAGAGAAAATGTTGTTTTTATGAAGTTGCTGCTTTTTTTTGTAGTGACTGGAGGTTCTGGGTGCATCTTGAAGTCTGTGTGAAGATATTCAGATTATTGTTTCTAAACAAATTATAAGTGATTGAAGGAAATTGTTGAAACAAAGACTGTGAACTTTGTAGAGCTTGGAGAAATAATATTAAATGGGGGGAGGGGTGGAGACACTGGCCCTCCAGGACTGAGTTTGGACACCTCTGTGTTAGGACTTTTAAGATCCTGCGGGTAACCTGCATGTCAACGGGTTTTGTGAACGTTAGATTAAAGGCCACAATGGGAGATAGTCAGTCTATGTCAGTCCAGTGTCCTGCAGGGTTTAGCTCCAACTTGCCTCAAAACACCTGTCTGGATGTTTCAAGTATACCTAGTGAGAGCTTGATTAGCTTGTTCAGGTGTGTTTGATTAGGGTTGGAGCTAAAATCTGCAGGACACCCGACCTCCAGGAACAAGTTTGGTGATCCCTGGTCTATGGTATGTTTGCAAATAAACATACAAATGAGCCCAAAGCAATATCCATGGCTCCTGGTGACACAATGAGGTCTTGTAAAGCGAAGCAATAACAATAAACTCTAAGAAACTGAACGTTATTAGTAATTTTAACATAATTTACGATTTTAGTGCCGTTGTGATTTCACATGCTGAGTGATGTCGTTTTTCCCACCGTGTCCGACATTAAAATCAATACGACATTGTTGAAACAGAGACTGTGAACTTTGTAGAGCTTGGAGAAATAATATTAAATGGGGGGAGTGGGGTGGGGGGTGGAGACACCGGCCCTCCAGGACTGAGTTTGGACACCTCTGTGTTAGGACTTTTAAGACCCTGCGGGTAACCTGCATGTCAACAGGTTTTATGAACTGTAGGATAAAGGCCACAATGGGAGATAGTCAGTCTATGGCAGGGATCACCAATCTCGGTCCTGGGGGTCCGGTGTCCTGCAGGGTTTAGCTCCAACTTGCCTCAAAACACCTGTCTGGATGTTTCAAGTATACCTAGTGAGAGCTTTATAGGCTTGTTCAGGTGTGTTTGATTAGGGTTGGAGCTAAATTCTGCTGGACACCGGACCTCCAGGAACAAGTTTGGTGATCCCTGGTCTGTGGTATGTTTGCAAATAAACATACAAATGAGCCCAAAGCAATATCCATGGCTCCTGGTGACACAATGAGGTCTTGTAAAGCGAAGCGAAAACAATAAACTCTAAGGAAATGACCGTTATTAGTAATTTTAACAAAATTTAGGATTTTAGTGCCGTTGTGATTTCACATGCTAAGTGATGTCGTTTTGCCCACAGTGTCTGACATTAAAATCAATACGACACACCTTGCAGAAAGCGTGGGCGTCGTCAAGGTGGCTTCTAGACAAAAACTTGAATTTTTCCGTCCAGCTGTTGGTAAATTTACATGTATATATTTTTTTCTTTGCCGAAACACGACCTGACTCTTCCTTCCATCATGTGTACTACTACTGACGCAGCTGCTTGTTGCTACTGCCACCGTTCAAGTCCCGCATCTACCTCCTGCGCAGTAATCAACAGCGCACCTGAGTTGTAACGTATGTTGCCAGATTGAGGTAAAATATGTTACAAGATTTGAATATTGCGTCAATTGTGTGTGGTAATGTACTTAATTCAAGATCTGGCAACTTGACAAATATGAACGAAAGGTTTTTTTTTTTAAACTGCATTGGGACGTACAAATTACGGGAGTTTCCCGGAAGAAAAAACAAACCGAACAAACTAGCTCCCACCATAGCCTTCATCACCTCATCCCACTGACAACTGGTTATTGGGTCGGACCGACTACCTCCCATATTAGCCTTTATACCACTGACAACTGGTGATGAGGTCGGAGCAATTATGTCCCATCACAGCATCTTCCCATCCATCCCACCTGACAACAGGTGATGAGGCTGGACTGAACCTCTTCCTTCACAGCCTTCATCCCCCATCCCACCGAACTCTAGTAATCAGTCCACACCAGTTATCTCCCATTGGGGCCTTTACACTCCCATCCTACCTGACAATTGGTGATGGAGCCAAACCGACTATCTCACACTACGACCTTCATCCCCCCATTCAATCGATAACGGGGCTAGACTGACTATCTCCCATCGTGGCCTTTATCCTACAGTTCATAAAACCTGTTGACATGCAGGGTACCCGCAGGGTCATAAAAAGTCCTAACACAGGGGTGTCCAAACTCAGTCCTTGAGGGCCGGTGTCCTGCATATTTTATTTCCAACCCCAATGAAACACACCTGAACCACCTAGCTCTTTCTAGATATACTAGAAACTTCCAGGCAGGTGTGTTAAAGGAAGTTGGAGCTAAACTATGCAGGACACCGGCCCTCCAGGACCGAGTTTGGGCACCCCTGTCCTAACATGTCTTAAATTTCAAAAACCAAAAAGTCTTAAATTCCCTGAAATATTGCGTCGTAGGTCTTAAATCATTTTAAACAGGTCTTAATTTTCCCATGTCCGTGTAAAGCTACCCAATCGGGTCAACACATATCCAGTCACTAACAATTCATCTCAAGAAAAGTTTTAACAAAAGATTATTTAGTAACTATATTTACCAATATTTTCCCAGAGATGGGTTGCAGCTGGAAGGGCATCTGCTGCGTAAAACAAATGCTGGATACGTTGGCGGTTCATTCCGCTGTGGCGACCCCAGATTAATGGAGGGACTAAGCCGAAAAGAAAATGAATGAATGAATGAATTTACCAATATGATTTGATTATATTCCTTACAATAACATTTTTTAACTAGGCCATTAGAACAACTCCTTAGCATTTAGCCTTGGGTAAGTCTGACATTTCATTTATAATGGTCTTAAAAAAGTCTTCAGAAGTCTTAAATTTGACTTGAAACCTGTAGAAACCCTGGTATGTTATAATAAGTATGTGCCAGTATGTTATTAGTAAGTGGTCCACAGTAGCTGTACTATTTTTGGCAACTCTCTAATGCTGTGATCAACAATAGGGGTATAATATGCTGCTTATCAATAGTAATTTGAAAGTTAAAATAAGCCTCTAGTTCTAATGATTTAAATGGGCATTTGATGTTTAAGCAAACACTTAAGGCAATAGTGTTTTCAGATGCTTCATTTTCCATAGAGCTTACTTAGATATTACTGTGGTGTGACAAACTCCACTAGCAAATATTGCTTTCCAGGGGAACTCCCACAGTCCTCTTGGAATTGCCTTTTGTTAACTATTTACCCACAAAACCTGCAAAATGTGAAGAACTCAAGCCATTAATGAAAGACTTTACTTAGACTTTTCAGATCAGACTCTGCATCGAAGCAAATGTGGCCAATTAGCTAATTTCCAACTTCTAAGAGAGGCAAATGAAGGGTTCAAGAGCACCTTGAAGGGATGGAGGTTCCCCATGAACATTATTTCCCGTGCTAAATGACCTATATACTCAGTAAAACGGTGTCTGTCTCAGATTGTCTCTGTGCAGCTCTGCTTACGTGCGCAGCTAAAATTGAACTCCACACTGCACCAGGGGGGCCTTTCATATCTTTACATAGACACAAGGCGGTAAAATTAAACGGAGCAATTTAGGTTGCCACTGGAAAATCCTCAAGCAGCGCAGGTCGGAATATTTCACCAGAGGGAAGCTCGTTTCTCTGATATTGAAGTATGATGGATGTGTGTCATTTTAAAACACAGATTCTCTTCTCACCAGTGGTGTTATTGCAGGTATAGCGTGGCGTAATTGAAAGCTATGAAGACAATCTAGGCATGATCTCCAAAAACCTGTCCAGGTTGGAGCAGTGGTGAAGATGGTAGTGTATTATTCCACAGATGTCCTCTCCTGTCAGTTCTTTCTTTTTTGCAGGGTCTTTTTTTAGGTCTTCATACAAGAATACATTAAACATAGGCTCATTCTGAAAACGTAGCCCTATGTACATTTCTGGAGATCACAAATTATGTAGCCAGAAGTATTAACAGCTGCATTTTGTCTTTAAAACAAATGCAATACAGGGCGGTATGATGCCATTCTTTTTCGAGCTACCAGCCATACCTGTCAACATTGGGATGTAAAAATAAGGGATATGCCCACCATAATAAGGGATACCCCCTGTATAAATTTCACTGTATAAAATTCACTGTATAAATTACGCATAAGAGCAACGAATGAATCTCATTTATTTGGATATTCTCGTTTGATTACATTAAATAACAGTTTTTATATTTATTTTAAAGTGTTTCATGCCTAAATAAAATGAAAGCACAGAACTGACTCATATAGGAAGGATCGGCTCTTTAATGTTTATTGCCACCTTTCGGAGAAAGACTGAAAATACGGGAGAAATACTGGAAAATACATTTACAGGATGATAGCGGGATAGAACTGTAAAATACGGGAGAATCCTGGGAAAAATGAGAGGGTTGACAGGTATGCTACCAGCTGACCGCTTACTTCCATATGGATGGCTTTCCTGCTGTTACCAGTTTGTCCAATAGTTCGCCTTGTACGTCTGCGGGCCTGAGATGCAGAGAGGAGTTGACAACGGCGACAAGTCTGGTGAAGAACAGTTACAGAAAGCAGGTAAGACAAAAATAGATGCCAAAAAAATCAATAAACAAGTAAATAACAGCGTGAGAGGGTGGTAAAAATCAGGCAAGGGCTTTTATTTTTCTGGATTGCTTTTTAAAACTGTCGGTTGGGCTTAGGGAAGTGGGTGGGCACTGGTCAATTGGTGATTTTGAAAACACTATTGCTAAGCTAAGCAGGGCTGCACCCGGTCAGTACCTGGATGGGAGACCACATGGGAAAGCTGCTGGAAGTGGTGTTAGTGAGACCAACAGGGGGCGCTCAACCTGCGATCTGTGTGGGTCCTAACGCCCCAGTATAGTAAAGGGGACTCTATACTGCTCAATGATCGCCTTCTATCAGATGAGATGTTAAACCGAGGTCCTGACTCTATGTGGTTGTTAAAAAAACCCTGGATGTTCTTCGAAAAAGAGTAGTGGGCAATCTGCAGTAGTGGGTCAGTCGATCGGTCAGTCATTCAGCCAGTCGACAGCGGCCTCTGGTGGATTTACGAGAGACTGGCAGACACTGATGGCACTCGAGTGAGAAATTTGAGATCTGGAAAAGCCTACTCAGCGGCCTCTTGTGGATTCACAAAAACAAAAACTGCAGAAAAACCTCCTGGGACATATTAGGCGCTCTCCAGAAATCTATATTGAGGTACATTTTCAGAATAATCCTGAGTTGAATGCATTTGGAATCCCTCATAAAGTAATTGAATGATCATGTTTGCAGGCCTGTAGCATTTCTTTCTTTCTGTACAGCTAAGTTAAGCTTGTTAGCCATTTAATTCTCAAACAGTAACGCTGGTTATTCTTCTGAATGTGTGTGTCTCACATGTTTAAAACATTTGCAAGAATATTCAATGTGTTTCTTCTGAAAAAAAAAACGCATTTGATGTAGACTTGTGGGATACTGGGATGGCGTAATGCTCATTTGTTTGCCAAGAATTAGTTTGACGTTTCATATTTTCAAAGTCCAGCTATGAGAAAATAGTAGCTCTTCGTTTCAAAGCAGTCCGGCGGTTTTGCCTGTCAACGTTTTATTTTCGCTCAGACCCAAACGAACAGTCAAATATTTATATCATTAATATGATGCTTAAAAACTGACTAGATGAATCTAGTTTACTCCATTTCGTTATAAAATTCCCCAACGCAAAGAGATGATTCCACTCACAGGCACGCAGGTGTGATACAATCTCACACAATTATGATTATTAGAGATTTGAATGCGCTCTCCCTCCCTCGCAGATGTCCTCGGGTTGTTCTTTTTGAGGAGGGCGACAGACTGACAGCTCAATTTGGCTGTGTCGCCCCTGAGACCCCCCATTAAAAAGCGTGCTGGAGGTGACATCATAACTCTCCCATGATTCCCGAACAGGCCGCAAAGAGCAGAAAGGACAAAGCAGAGCCGATGAATCAGTCTGATTCCTTTCCCACATGCTCACCCGATGTCCTCTATGGAAGTCCATCTGTTGTTTTTTTACAACGTCCTTCATACGTTTGAGTCATTATCAATGCTTATTAAAGCAAACATCACTATTGATGATGCCAGGTGTTATGTGCCACTGGATGCTGTAACATGAAGACCCTGATGTTCGTTCTTCTGTATATTTATCGTTGAACTATGCTATTCTTTAACACCGAACAATTTTTAGAACTATATCTTTGTTGTTATCTTTATCGTTATCATGCTTGTTGTAAATGGATTTGATAGGCTAGTTTTTTTTTCAATTAAATTAAATGTTATTATTTTTTTCAAGCTGAGTGTATTTTTTTGTTTTGTTGTTGTCAATGAATGCGCTCTCCCTCCTTTTTTTTTTTTTTTTTTTTTTTTGAGTGCCTGAAGCATAGTTCAGGGGGGCTAGTAATTCTGACTTCAACTGTATGTCTGGACATGGCCTTAAGCAAAGCTATCAACAAGCAACGCAACTATGAAAAGCAAAATAGATCAAATTGACATTTTCTCTTTAATTGCTACACAAATATCTACAGTAATTACTGTTTTCTCACTGCTGGGAGATTTTGTTGTGTGCTTGTTGTGATGTTTAGGAGAAAACGCACATTATATATCTGCATGTTCTTAAATATTGCTCTCACCAGTGTGGACCACATCTTCATATTCACTATCAGTATAGTTCTCAGGTGTTTAATATGTATTTATTTATTTATTTTTCAATTTAGAATGAATGAACTTTGCTTTTAGTTTGCTAAAATATGAACATTATGCTGGGGAAGTGTTTGTATGAATATTGCAGTGTTGCACAATACATCATATCATGATCAAGATGAAGCATTATCAGTGCGTGAATCATCCTCAGAATGATGAACGTTGCTGTTTTTTTATGATAATGCTGAATGTGGAGCTGAGCAGTGAAATCACTCACTGTAATATTAACGGCTCATTTGTTACTATGTGACTGGATTTATTCTCATTGGTTGTGGCTGCACTGACTATCTGCTTGTTTGCATGACATGGCATTTGTTTTAAATTCCAGGTCACTTTGCTTCAGTAAATTTCTGTCAGTGTGATCGGCCCTTTGCGTGCACGAGCTTGTATTGTTTGTTGCATGTGTCTGGCTAACACTGTTTTAGCAAATGCCTATTCCTGACATGTGTCTGTCTGAAATCGGTATGCTATTATTTTGAAGTAAGAGCTGTGTCAGATTTTTCCCAGCCAAATTAAGTCACGTTTTGTTTGATTTTGGTTTTGGATTTCCTATTATTTTGTAATGGTGATTCTTCCAGTCATATTTCAGCAAAATAATAAAATAAAACAAAACAAAACAAAACAATACAAAATAAAATAAAATAAAATAAAATAAATTAAAATAAAATAAAATAAAATAAAATAAAATAAAATAAAATAAAATAAAATAAAATAAAATAGTAAAATCAGAAAACATGGTAAAAAAAAATCAGACAAGGGCTTTTCTTTATCTGGATTGCTTTTTAAAATTGTCGGTTGGGTTTAGGGAAGTGGGTGGGCGGGTCAGTCGGTGCTTTTGAAAACACTATTGGTTGGCTTTAGGGAAGGAGGAGGGTGGGTCAGTCGATTAGTCAGTCAGTCGACAGCGGCCTTGGGTGGATTTTTGTGAGAACAGCAGGTGGGAATGGCACGTGCGAAAAAAAATTGAGATCTCAAAAAGCATACAGGCCTCTGGTAGATTCGTGAAAACAAAAACTGCAAAAAAAACGTACCTCTCATGACGTATTTGTCGCTCTGTAGAAATGTATATAACAGTAAGTTTTCAGAATGAGCCGCGTCACTCCAATTTTTTGAGGAAAAAATATCACTGATTTGCATTTGAAATGGAAAATTCATACATTAAAATGCGAAGTATTGCATACGAAAGTGAGAGGGAGGTTATGAGATTTGGGGAAAAACATAATTTGCCATAACTGTAAAAATAATACAATAAAATTAATAAAAATGAAATTATTTAATAATCATATAAGCAAAAATTGCTAACCGCACACAAACCACTTACTGTAACACCCTTGCAGCTAAAAAAAGCAATACCTTACAAAATCTCAGTATCGTCATAGGGATCTGCACAGCAAGCAAAGGTAATACTCTCAGTGTATTTGTTATAAAAGGTGTTGATGTCCGTTCGGGGGGGATATAAGGTTTTTTAAAAGTTCATTACAAGAACTATTTTAAAGATAATTCAGATAAAACACATGCTTTCTTCCTCACACTATAATGGAGCTTCAGAACTTTGCACTTCTGGCTGATGATTAAGTAAATTTACAGTTGGTTTTAGTTCCCTTTTGTCATCAATCAAACCAGCGTGCTTTATGAAACCTCCCATGCCCACTTATCCCGACATTTAAAGTGTGCAGGCTGGGGTCTGGAGCTGACGGATCAGGACAGAAGCTCTGACTGATGGCGAGGATGAGGGAGGCAGGGTTATATTTGGCCTGTCTGAAAGAGCTTGGGCTGGGTGAGAGGAGATGTGCATCGCCCTCTGTGCCGATTTGTCGTCGTGATGTGGGGTGGTGGCGTCTCTCCAGGTCTCCGCTATGTGCCACTGACTGCAGTAATGAGAGTCGTTTATATTGTCATTTGTTTACAAGGCTTGCAGTGACCATGTCTGCCACTGCCAGACAGGGAGCAGAAGGAGACGCTAATGTGAGGACGCGGTTATGTTCAGTCTGAGGCACTACAAATGGATCAATACAGTAGAATAAAGGCTCGCTAATAAGGACAGTAAGTTCAAGCGATTCTTGATTTTTCAATTAGCAAATGCTTTCATTGGCATGTTAACAACACAGCGAACCATGTTAACAGTGTATTAAAACATGTTATTTACATGCTAATTGAAGCTAGCAACTTGGCAACACTTTATAAATGTTAGCAATAACTAAAAATGTATAGCACAAGCAAAGCCTAGTCAAGGAGCTGTTTACAACATAGTAAAATATGATTATTGTTCAAATGTGTCAATGTGCAAATGTAAAACATGTTAATAACATGCTAATTTATAGTAGCAGTGTGTTAAAAATACAAAGGTTTGTATTGTTAGCAATGGCTATGTTTCAAAAATGTTAACAAAATGACAGTTTGTTTTCGCAATATGCTAATTATGTTAGAAACATTAGATTGTCTAAACATAGCAAAAACATGTTAAATCATGCATGTTATCAGTGTAAAATATGTTATACATGTTAAAATGTGTTTATCTAGCCAATCTCAAAAATGTTTTGTCAGTTAACATGCTTTTATCAACATGTTAACAACATACTAAACCATGTTAACAATGTATTAAAACATGCTATTAATGTAAAAGCTAATTCATGCTAGCAACTTGGTAAAACATGTTTACAAATGTTAACAATAGGTACAACTATCTAGCGCTATCAAAAGGACATGTTCACAAGGTAAAACATTATAATTGCAAAAACTTGCTAGTAATGTTTCAAAATGTTAATTTAAAACAGGTTAGTAACATGCTAATTCATTGTAGCAATGTGTTAAAAATGTAAAGATGTGTTAGCAATAACTAAAACGTGCCAATTTAAAAAAATGCCAGTTCATGTTATATGCTAACCATGTTACAAACATGACAACAGTTGTCTAAACATGGTAGAACCATGTTAAATGTTAAAACATGCTACATATGCAAAAATCTGTCTATTGTCTGTCTATCAATATCAAACTGTCAATTAACAGTTAAATTAGTCAGTTAACACGTTTTATCAACATGTCAGCAATATAGTAAATCAAAACAATGTACTAAAGCATGCTATTAATGTATTAAAACATGTTACCGACATGCTAATTCATGCTAACAACTTGGTAAAAACATGTTTAAAAATGTTAGCAATAACTATGTAAGTAAAATGCAACTATGTAACACTAGTAAAGGCTATCCAATAACATATTTACATGTTAAAACTTGTTATAATCGTTATATCGTTACATGTTTTAATCATCAAATCAAGCAAGAAATGTGTTAATAACATGTTAACAACATGTCAAGTTATACTAGAAGTGTCTCTTAAATGTTAGTAATAGCTAAAACATGTCAAAATGTTAACAAAACGCCAATTCCCGTTTGCAAAATGAAACGTAACGATCCTTGTGTAAAAATGGTAGAAACATGATAATCATGCATTTATCTAGCAACTTGGTAAACCATATTAAAAATGTTAACAACAGCTAAAACTATCTAGCACTAGCACAGTCTTCTCAAAGACATGTTTACAACTTAGTAAAACATGCTAATTCCAAAAAACTAGCTAGAAATATGTCAAAACACACGTTTTATGTTAAAATAGCTAAAACACTTGGGGAAAAAGATGACCAAAATACAAGTTTGTGTTAGCAATATGCTAATCCTGTTATAAACATAACTAACATTGTCTAAACTTAGTAGAAACATGTTAAATCATGCATGCTAAAACATATTTAGCAAAAAATAAAAATCTGTCAGCTCAGCGTGATCTCTCAAGGAAGTGTAACTATTTGACGTTTTGTCGGTTTAGTGGCTAATTCAGATGGATTTATATGAGTTTAGTCATAAACACCTAAACCCAACTGTCATTGGGGGATGAACAAATCGTGCTAAGTTGTGTGAAAGAGATTGTGCAAAGTGTGTATGGATGTTTCCCAGTGATGGGTTGCAGCTGGAAGGGCATCTGCTGCATAAAACAAATGCTGAATAAGTTGTCGGTGTGCTGTGGCGACCCCAGATTAATAAAGGGACTAAGCCAAAATGAAAATAAATGAAGGAATAAGATTTCATTCATTCATTCATTCATTTTCTTGTCGGCTTAGTCCCTTTATTAGTCTGGGGTCGCCACTGCAGAATGATCTGCCAACTTATCTAGAATTTGTTTTACGCAGCGGATGCCTTCCAGCCGCAACCCATCTCTGGGAAACATCCATACATTCTCACCCACACACATACACTATGGACAATTTAGCTTACCCAATTTACCTGTACCGCATATCTTTGGACTTGTGGGGGAAACCGGAGTACCCGGAGGAAACCCACGCAACCACGGGGAGAACATGCAAACTCCACACAGAAATGCCAACTGACCCAGCCGAGGCTCGAACCAGCGACCTTCTTGCTGTGAGGTGAACGTGCTATCCACTACGCCACTGTGGCAATAAGATTACAAAGTCATACAAATTAGCCACTTAATTAAAAAAGTTACGATTTGCCATGAGATCAACCCATGCTCATTCTGAAAACGTAGTCCTATGTACGTTTCTGGCGGTCCCAAAATACGTCCCAGGGCGTTTTCGCGAATACATGAGAGGCCGCTGTGTACACTTTTTGAGATCTCAAATTTCTCTCACGAGTGCCGTTCGCACCTGCTGTTCCCACCAGAGGGCGCTGTCAACTGACTGTTTGACTGACTGACTGACTGACCGACCGACCAATCGACTGACCCACCCTCCTTCCCTAAACCCAACCAAAATTTTATCGATTGACCCACCCACACACTTCCCTAAACCCAACCAACAATTTTCAAAAGCAATTCAGCAAAAAAGAAAAGCCCTCGTCTCATTTTTACCACATTTTTAGATTTTACCACATTATTTACTGGTTTATTTCATTTTTTGGATTCTGTTTTTTGTCTTACCTGCTTTCTGGAACCGCTCTTCACCAGACTCGGAACCCGTCGTCGTGGTCAACTCCTCTCTGCGTCTTAAGTTCGTCGACGAACATAGCGAGCTAACTGGACAAACTGATTGCAGCGGGAAAGTCGTCCACACGGAGGTAAGCTGGTAAGCACGACAAGGAATGGCGTCATACCGCTCCATAGCATTAGTTTAAAAAATGAAACATAGCCATACATACACTACAAGCAACAAGATTTCCAGGTCTAAATGGCGAATTAGATTTTTCTTCTTTCATATAAAGCTATCTTATTCAAGATTTACAGACTTTTTCTTATTTTTGGTCGAATATGTATGTATGTATGTATGAATATGTATGTATGTATGTATGAATGTGTGCATTTCTATGTATGCATGCATATATATGTGTATGTAATGTTAATGTGCATGTGTATATTTGTGTTTATGTGGGTGTTCATTTGTATTCATATGCTACGTCAAAGCGTATTTTTTTGAACATATTTGTTTATCTTTTCTATATTTATACTTTTCTATATGTGCATTAGTATGCCTGTGTGAGTATGTGTGCTTGCTCTCTTGTCGGTGCTGAACTGGTGACTGTGGTTGGCTTTGTTTGTCACGGTATTTGAGTACTATTTAGATGTTTGAATGAATCATGTGACCGCAGCACATAAAAGAAAATGCGAGACGCACCTGATTACCGTTACCCTGATGAAGGCAGCTCTCTGCCGAAACGCGTTGGTGTTTTAGGAATAAGCCATGTGAATAAAGGCTTTTTAAACATTTTTCCACATTTTTCGAGTGCCTTGGATTGATTTCTTTGACAGCCATACATACCTCTGACTACATAATGTGTGGCCTCCAGAAACGTACATAGGCCTACGTTTTCAGACTGAGCCTGTGTTGCATGAGATTTAATGAACAAAAAAAAAAAATATTTAAGGATACTGTGGAAAATTATATGAGCTTTGTTGAGTGAACTTAAAGTTTTTAATACGTTTTGAGCTATGATGAAAGTGATGCTGGAGTTACTTTTCTTTCTCTAGATATGAAGTTTCATCATATTATTCATCAGAAACATGTGGAACCTTGTCAGGAAATGTACAGTATGTTATCTATTGAGAAAGCGAGGACCAGCTCACTGCACCAGCTATCAGAGCGATTGTTCTCCTGTCCAATTCTCCTACAGCGGCTTCAGGCATCTGGCCGTGTCCTCACAAATACCCGTCTACAACACTAGATGTTTCCACACACTGTGCTGAGATAGACGGACAGGCCAATAGATTGCAACTTTGCGCGAATGCGTTTTCACTAATGACCACCCAGCCATTCATCCCGCGACCCTGTTATTCAGTCTGAGTACAGTAACAGCACAGTATTTATCCTGCTTCATAAAGACCCAAAACACTTTTATCCCACAGCTACCTTTGAACTGAGGGTTCAGTTGCCATGGAAATGGCAAAATGATCTTCCATTACATATATAAAGTAAGAACTGTTCTGAAGCAATGTTTTCTTCTAAGCAGAGATAGAAGAGGAAGAAAAAAGGTAGTACGCTCTAATGACCAGAAAGGCAAAATGTAAACTTTGCATGAGAACTAACAACCAGCAACCAAACTGGGCTCTTAATAATTGGCTAAAAGTCAGTTTTCTTGTAATCATGTTTTTTTTTTTAACAGCAAACTCCCTCAGATGGACTCGTTCATGGGTGGAGATTACAGAAGGGGATGCAAGATGTTTTGCAGGTTCAATGGAAAATTCTATCTTGGATGTGTGGATATTTTCCATGATGCAAGCTGATGCATAATGTATTAAAACATCTTAGTAACATGCTAATTCGTGCTAGCAAGCAACTTGGTAAAAACATGCTTAAAATGGTAACAATTACTAAATTTATCTATCTATCCAACACTAGTAAAGTCAAGCCAAAAACATGTTTAAGAACATAAAACATGCTAATCATTAAATCAAGCTAAATGTGTCAAAACTATTTTAAAACATGACAGTAACATGCTTATTTATAATAGCAATGCGTCTAACATGTTAAAACATGTTAGCAATAGTTAAAATGTGCTAACAAGTTAACAAAATGTAAATTTGCTATATGTTAACCATGTTAGAAAAATAACTGCCTTTCCGAAAAATGGTAAGCATGTTAAAACATGGATGTATCTAGCAACTTGGTAAAGCATTTTAATGTTAGCAATAGCTAAACCAAACAGGACTCTTATAACTGCCTAAAAGTCAATGTTCATGTAATCATGGGCTGTTATATGCTAACAATGTAAGTTAGCAATATGCTAACCATGTTGGAAACATAACTGCCTTATTCATAATAGCAATGTGTCTAACGTGTTAAAACATGTTAGCAATAGCTAAATGTGCTAACATGTTAACAAAATGTCCATTTTGTGTGCTAACCATGTTAGAAACATAACTGCCATTGCATAAAATGGTTGAAGCAAGCACCTTGGTAAAAACATGTTTAAAAATGGTAACAATTACTAAACTATCTATCCAACACTAGCAAAGTCAAGACAAGAACATGTTGAGCTACAACATAAACATGATGATAGTTAAATTAAGCTAAATGTGTTAAAACCTTTTAAAAACATGTTAGTTATTCATAATAGCGATGCATTTAACATGTTAAAACATGTTAGCAATAGCTGAAATGTTCCAGCATGTTAATAAAAAGCCATTTCATGTTTGCAATATCCTAACCATGTTCGAAACATAACTGCCATTGCATAAAAAATGTAGAAACATGTTAAAACATGGATGTATCTAGCAACTTGGTAAAGTGTGTTAAAATGTTAGCAATAGCTAAACCAAACTGGACTCTTATTAATTGGCTAAAGGTGAGTATTCTTGTAATCATGGGCTGTTATATGTTAACAATGTAAGTTTGGAATATGCTAACCATGTTAGAAACATAATTTCCATTGTGTAAAAATGGTTGAAACGTGTTAGAACATAGATGTAAAGCAAGTTGGTAAAGCATGTTAAAAATGTTAGCAATAGCTAAACCAAAAACATGTTTAAAAATGCTAACAATAACTAAATCTATCTATCCAACACTAGCTAAGCCAAGCACATGTTTAGCTACAACAGAAAACATCATAATCGATAAATCAAGTGAAATGTGTCAAAGCTATTTTAAAACATGTTAGTTGTCCATAATAGCAATGCTTTCCAAACTGCTAGGTTAACATGTTAAAACATGTTAGCAATAGCCAAAAAGCCATTTCAGGTTTGCTGTATGCTAACCATGTTAGAAACATAATTGTCTTTCGTAAAAATGGTAAATAAAACATGGATGTATGTAGTAACTTGATAAAGTATGTTAAAATGTTAGCAATAGCTAAACCAAACTAGAGTCTTAATAATTGGCTAAAGGTCAGTTTTCTTGTAATCATGGGCTGTTACATGTTAACAATGTAAATTTGGAATATGCTAACCATGTTAGAAACATAACTGCCATTGCGTAGAGATGGTAGATACATTTAAAAACAAGGATGTGTCTAGCAACTTGGTAAAGCATGTTAAATATGTTAGCAATAGCTAAACCAAAAACATAGAAATGCTAACACTAACTAAATCTATCTATCCAACACTAGCTAAGCCAAGCACATATTGTATGTAGCTACAACAGAAAACATGATAATAGCTAAATCAAGCTAAATGTGTCAAAACTACTTTAAAACATGTTAGCTATTCATAATAGTAATGCATTTAACATGTTAAAACATGTTAGCAAAAGCTTATATGTTCCAACATGTTAACAAAAAGCCATTTCATGTTTGCTCTATGGTAACCACATAAAAAAACATAACCACCATTGCGTAAAAATGGTAGAAACATGTAAAAAACATGGATGTATCTATCAAGTGCGTAAAGTTTATCAAAAATGTTAGCAATAGCTAGACCAAACTCGACTCTTAATAATTAACTAAAGGTCAGTTTTCTTGTAATCGTGGGTTGTTATATGTTAACAATGTAAGTGTGGAATATGCTAACCATGTTAAAAACATAATTGCCATTGTGTAAAAATGGTAGAAACATGTTAAAACATGGAAGTATCTAGCAACTTGGTAAAGCATGTTAAAAATGTTAGCAATAGCTAAACCAAAAGCATAAAAATGCTAACAATAACTAAATCTATCTATCCAACACTAGATAAGCCAAGCACATGTTTAGCTACAACAGAAAACATGATAATCGCTAAATCAAGCTAAATGTGTCAAAACTATTTTAAACCATGTTAGTTATTCATAATAGTAATGCGTTTAACATGTTAAAACATGTTAGCAATAGCTTATATATTCCAACATGTTAACAAAAAGCCATTTCATGTTTGCTCTATGGTAACCACGTTAGAAACATAACTACCATTGCGTAAAAATGGTAGAAACATGTAAAAAACATTGATGTATCTATCAGGTTCGTAAAGTATGTTAAAAATGTTAGCAATAGCTAAACCAAACTGGACTCTTAATAATTAAATAAAGGTCGGTTTTCTTGTAATCGTGGGCTGTTATATGTTAACAATGCAAGTGTGAAATATGCTAACCATGTTAGAAACATAACTGTCGTTGCGTAAAGATGGAAGAAAAATGTTAGAACATGGATGTATCTAACAACTTTGTAAATCATGTTAAAAATGTTAGCAATAGCTAAACCAAAAACATGTTTAAAAATGCTAACAATAACTAAATCTATCCAACACTAGCTAAGCCAAGCACATGTTTAGCTACAACAGAAAACATGATAATCGCTAAATCAAGCTAAATGTGTCAAAACTACTTTAAAACATGTTAGTTGTTGATAATATTAATGCGTTTAACATGTTAAAACATGTTAACAAAAAGCCATTTCATATTTGTTATATGGTAACCACGTTAGAAACATAACTGCCATTGTGTAAAAATGGTACAAACATGTAAAAAACATGGATGTATCTATCAAGTTCGTAAAGTTTGTTAAAAATGTTAGCAATAGCTAAACCAAAAACATGCTTAAAATGCTAACAATAACTACATCTATCTAACATCAAGCACGTTTAGCTACAACAGAAAACATGATAGTCGCTAAATCAAGCTAAATGTGTCAAAACTATTTAAAACCATGTTAGTTATTCATAATAGCAACGTGTTTAACATGTTAAAACATGTTAGCAATAGCTGAAATGTTCTAGCATGTTAACAAAAAGCCAATTCATGTTTGCTATATTGTATACTAACCATTTTAGAAACATAACTGCCATTGCGAATGGAATGGAAAAAAAACATGTTAAAACATGGATGTATCTAGCAATGTAGTCAAGCATGTTAAAAACATTAGCAATAGCTAAACTAAACTGGACTCTTAATAATTGGCTAAAGGTCAAAAGTTTGCCGCAAACTCCCTCAGACGGACTCGTTCATGGGTGAAGATTACAGTAGGGGATGCAAGATGTTTTGCAGGTTCAATGGAAAAATCTAACTTGGATGTGTGGATATTTTCCATGATGCAAGCTGGCATAGTGTGCACTTGTGTGTGAGAGGAACCACAGGAGGAGGATCAGTGCATAGAGAAGCACAGGAGGAGGAGACCAACCCAGATCTGCAGGACTCTAAAGCTACGATAAAAAAAAACTGAAACGATCATATGAGGGCTGCTGAAATCTATTACATCTGGTTTATGGTCTCATGTGCATAAGCTGATCCATAAGGGAGTGAAAGAGAAAGGACACTTTAAATATACAGTATGTGTGTCACAGAGTTTCTCTTTTAATATCCACATATATTTATTATATCATCAGATCCCTGGTACATCAAACATGGAGATTCTGTTTGATGCAGTTTGCATGTGCAGAGGATTATAGAAAGGGTACATATTTAAGTTTCCTTAAGGCAAAATTTTTTTAAGCTGTAGGAAACAGAACAAGAGGGAGAAAAAAACATCATGGAAATCTGATTTGGGTGTAAATTTATTGGTCGGAATGCTTATGAAGGGGTAAAATCATGATAAGGATTAAAAGAATAAATAAAATTATGCAAAAAATTTATCTTTCTCTCAAAAAAGAACTTGAGTAATATATTTACTGTATGCTAGTCCAACTTTTGTAATTAGCTACATGTAAACTTATATTTAGCATTTTCAGCAAGGTTTTAGCATGATTTAAAACATTTGCTACTAATTAACAAGTTTTATTGCATGCTTTGGACTCGTTTTAACACATTACTAACATATTTTAGCAATTTAAAATGTTAGCTAGCATAATTTATTTTATTACTAGCAGGTTTTAGCACATGGTAAATATGTTTTTAGCATTTTAGCACAGCTGACACAATTGTTACCATGAATTATGTTGCTAAAATGTTTTTTTCTTTTGTTTTGCTTGTTCACTTCTTCGCTGCTAGCATGTATCTAACATGTTTGGGCACTATGCTTCAAGAATTAGCATGTTGGTAGCATTTTGTAACACGTTTTAGCTGTAAACATTTGTAGTATGTTGCTAACATGTTTAGCACCTACCATGATTGTGTTAACCACAAAGCCAGCTTTGTTTCTAATATGCTTAGCATACAATTAACATTAATTTAATTGAAACTAGCAAGTTTTTTCACACATTCCTAACAATTATTATTATAATAATTATATTATTTAATAATATTATTATAATTGCAAGTTAATAATAATACTAGCAGGTTTAACACATGGTAAATATGTTTTTAGCAATGTAGAACAGCTGACACAATTGCTACCATGAATTATGTCGCTAAAATGTTTCTTTTGCTTGTTTACTTCTGTGCTGCTAGCATGTATCTAATAAGTTTGGACACTATGCTACAAGAATTAGCATGTTGGTAGCATTTTGCAAAACATAGCTGACACGTTTAAGCTGTGAACATTTGTGGTATGTTGCTAGCATGTTTAGCATCTACCATAATTGTTTACCACAAAGCCAGCTGTTTCATAATTAGCATATCATTAACATTAATTTAGGATGATTTTAAACATTAGCTAATTAGCAAGTTTTGTAGCATGCTTTTGACACATTCCGAACATATTCTAGCAAGTTCAAATGATAGCTAGCACAAATTAGTATAATATTAACAGGTTTTAGCACATGGTGAATATGTTTTTAGCATTGTATCACAGCTGACACAATTGCTATCATGAATTATGTCGCTAAAATGTTTCTTTTGCTTGTTTACTTCTTAGCTGCTACCATGTATCTAACAACACTATGCTGCAAGAATTAGCATGTTGGTTGCATTTTATAAAACATAGCTAACACATTTTAGCTGTAAACATTTGTATTATGTTGCTAGCATGTTTTGCACCTACCATGATTGTTTACCACAAAGACAGGTTTGTTTCTAACATGCTTAGCATACAATTAACATTAATTTAGCATGATTTAAAACATTTAACATTTTGTAAAACACAGGCAATTTTTTTTTGCTGTAAACATTTGCAGTATGTTGCTACCACATTTAGCAGTTACCACGATTCTGTTACGTTTACCACAAAGCCAGCTGTGTTTTTAACATACTTAGCATATCATTAACATGAATTAGCATGTTGCTTGGACGTTTTTGACATGTTTCTACACATTGCTAGGCACTATGCTAATGTGAATTAGCATGTTTTGACAATTTATGACAAATAGCTTACTTATTTCTTGTATATTTTAGCATGCTAACCACATTGTCTCAGGCAGTAGGTGGTGCTGATGAAACAGCAGAAGTACTTCTGTCACATCGGTAAATGGACCATGTACACAAACCAAGCGAGACCTAAAGGTGTACTGTTTTTGTGAAGAAAAAGTGTGTAATTTTGAGTGTGTGACAGAAGTGTAGGCAAGCTTTGGGACACACTACCGCGTCACACTTTCATCTTAACAGAAAACGCTGTTGCTTAGCTACATGCTATTTTGTCACCGTTTAAAGTGTGCTGTCAATCATCTTGTCACATTTAACATCCTCCACATTTCTTTTGATTAAATTTCTTACCGTACAGGAGATGAAGAAGCATGTTAAACTGCTATTTGTGGGTTGTTCATGCAGAGAAATCTCCTTATGTAGCCTACATGATGCATCCAAAGGTTAATAGCCTACTGCACATGACCAAACTTACTTTTATAAATGTTCACAGTCTTGCTGCAGATGAAATGCTATGCATTATGTCTTTACTGTCATTTTATAACAATTCGACTTTTCCTTGCTGAATAACAACATTAAATTCATTAATTGACATCCATACCTCATACATTTTATCGATATATTATGTTTATAATTATCAATATATACAGTTGAAGTCAGAATTATTAATCCAGTGATTTTTTTTTCTTTTTCAAATATTTCCCAAATGATGTTTAACAGAGCAAGAAATTTTTCACAGTATTTCCTATAATCATTTTTCTTTTTGAGAAACTCTAATTTGTTTAATTTCGGCTAAAATACAAGCATTTTAAACCATTTAAAGTCAATATTATTAGCCCCTTAAAGGGTCACGAAACACCAACACATTTTTTTGAGGTGTTGACAGTCATATACGTGTCCTATTGTAACAAAGGGAGTGACACTGACAACTGAGATGCAGATCCACATGCAGCTTTAATGGAGATGTCAGGTAAGCAATGGTCAATAGGTGCAAACAGATGTATATAGACAGTCCAGAAACGTGGTCGAAAACAGGCAAGAAGTCAGAAGGCTGGCGACAGGAACAGATGGCAAGGCGAATGTACAAACACGGGAAACCAAAACCAAGGGACCGCGTTGTAATGTCACTAGAAGTAAATAAGACTGAACAAGCGTGTGCGTGTGTCTGTGCAGTTTAAATAGTCTGTGAATCAGTAGTGAGTGGCTTCAGCTGTGAGTCTCTAATCAGTGGTGACTCGGAGCAGGTGGGTGTGTGTGTTGCATGACTGGGGATGTAGTTCATAAAATGGCGGATTTGTAGTCCATAAGCCATTGTGCATGTTCTCCAGCGATCTAAGGAGTTAAGATCGCTGGTGATCGTGACACCTATGTTGATAAAAACACTATTAGGACACATATATATTTTACAAAAAAAAAGTGAAAATTGGTTGTTTTTGCGTTATTTCGGGCAAATTCGTTTTTCCGGTTTGTAAAGAAAATTTGAAGCTATGTCACTCCCATGAGATCCTTGTGTAAATTCCAGCGTGTAGTCTGGCTGTCTGTACCGGCGGGTACGACGTGACGTCTTTGAGTTTTCATCATTAATTCATGTGAAAGACTTGGATCCAGCCAATCAGCGTGCTCTATTGTGAATGAGGTGCAACTTCATTTATATGCATGATATAGCTTTGAAGACTATTTTGACCTGTTGAAGTGTTTAGAGAGACGCCTCGTTGTGTTGCAAACCGCAATTCAAACAAGTGGAAGAAGAAGAATTGTTTGGAGACATGGGTCGTCAGTGTTCTGTTTATAAATGTGCGGCAACGAAGGTTTTGTTTCCATTTCCCCTTGATGAGAGCATGTGGACTCACATGTGTGGATTACAGTGGTATGCTAACACGCGACCAAAATATGTTTGTATGGAACATTTTTAACCCGAGAGTTTTTTGCATCTGGAAATGGTGAAATCTGTTTTTTCCGCTCATTTTCTTTTGATTGTCCTGTCTTTACATATTTGGTAAGTGTGTGATCAGTGGTCTGTGTTTATGTTTATTCAGATGGCAAAGTTAGTTAGTATCGTCAGTAGTACTCTTTCAGTTTTTAAAGACAAACCTTAGTCAAAATTAATTTGTTCCTAAGTTTACAGTACGTTAATATCACTACAATATTATAGACTGATATATCCGCTGCAAATGCTGCTCTCTGAATGTAAACATGTAAACACCTTAATCAAACTATTACCCTCGTGTAGAATTTTGGCTACATTTTGTGAAAGGACAGTCTATACACACACGGCTGTTTGACACTATTCTCTGCACCTACCAAATCTCTGAATCTGCCGAGAAGTGTGGAGGGTTTTATTACTCCCATTTGGCATGCGGTATCATATTCCATTAAAACTACACTCTTCCAGCAGTTCCTGGCATCCAATACTTCGTTTGTCACGGAGAATGCATGAAATGTTCAGTAAACTGCAGTAAGTTGACAAACTAAGAATAAAATACTCAAATTGACCTGAAACTCCTGAGGAAATGTTACAAGGGGGGGGGTAATAATTATGACTTCAACTATATCTAACTTACAAACGGCATTAAAGAAGGCCCGAGATCTCAATATGAACATTTCATGCACCACCAACTTCTAAATCCATGTTTATTTTATTTCCATGCAAGTTTGGCGAGCTTCTGTTAAAGCAGAACTTAAAGTTTCCCGAGCCGCTCATCCTCTGGTTGGATGTCAGTTGTGATGTCAGCGTTACTGATTACATCAGGATTTGTGCTGATTGAGGAGCGATTTAAGTCACTATGGCAACACGCTGCAGGAAAATTACAGGCAAACTTCAGCCTCACGTCACTGTGTTCCCGGAGCTTTTGTGAGATTTACTGTAATCAGCAGTTCAGAAGTGTCTCTGCTGGTGCATCGGGATTAGACATCAGCTCTCAGCGGGGTTAAAGACATGCTCACATTGCCCCGTCCGACCACATCTGTCATCTCCCTCTGGTCAAAACCTCACTTACGATGAGGAAATACTACAAAAGCGCATTAACGCTTGAGTTCAGACCCCTAACACAAATATTGACCTTCAGTACACACATCATCCTGCACTTGCTTGTTTGTGCTACGAGCCACAGCTATGATAGTCAGTGCCTGAAATTGCTGGGGACGTGTGCCAAAAGCTGACAAAAATACCTCACAAACTCAAGATAATGCTCTTGTATGATTAAACTAAACTATCACAGCTGTCGGATTGAAGTGAAGAGTGAAAAAGAAAATGAGAAGTCAGTTTGCAGTATTAAATGTGACCCTGGACCATAAAACCTTAGGCAAAAATACATTGAATGGGTCTAAATGGTTTATTTTTCTTTTATGTCAAAATGAAATTCATAAGAATATGATCATGGTCCAGGGTGGCTCAGTGGTTAGCATTGTTGCCTCACAGTAAGAAGGTTGCTGGTTCGAGTCCCGGTTGGGCCAGTTGGCATTTCTGTGTGGAGTTTGCATGTTCTCCCCATATTGGCGTGGGTTTCCTCTGGGTGCTCCGGTTTCCCCCACAGTCCACAGTACGGTATTGGTGAATTGGATGAACTAAATTGACCGTAGTGTATGAGTGTGTGTATCCGCTGTGTAAAACATATGCTGGAATAGTTGGCGGTTCATTCCGCTGTGGCGACCCCTGATAAATAAGGGACTAAGCTGAAGGAAAATTAATGTACACTGTAAAAAATGCTGTGTTCCACACAATTCCTTTAGGTTGACCCAACCCAAATCGATTAAGTTAACTCGATTGCTTTGTCAAATTTAAGTGGATTGAACATAAACATATTAAGTTGGCCCCCCCAAAAAACTAAAGAATTGTGTTGATTCAGCTCATTTTAATATAGTAGTTTGAACAACCAGGAAAAATAGTTTGAAGAGTGTATGATTATGGTTCGTAAAGATATTTTGTCAATTTTCTAATCTAAATTTGTGATAGCTCTTTTTTTTATTAGAAATTTGCATTGCTAAGCACTTATTTTAGAAAACTTTTAGGGGAGTCTATTATTAAAATTCCCTACAAGTAATCTTTGTTCTTTATACATTAGGTAAGATTAAATAAGATTGTGCTATCAGTACTCTTTTCACTAGAGGAAAAACAGCAGCTTCAAAACAATCGCTGACATTATTTTTAGCCGTTATAGTGCAAAAAGCCTAATGGCGTACGGCTGCTTCTGACTCAGGGCTGTCTATGCTAATAAGGGAGAGATCATCACTAATGGGCTTTCCCCCTGCGATAACGTACATTCGCAGCTTTACAAAAATAGAAGCACAGTAGTGTGTAATTTGAATCATATTAACATTTTTTTATGTAAACAATTAAATATTATGACAATTTTTTTCTGATTTAAAGCTACATTTCTTCCAACCCAGGTTCATTCTGATTACGTACCCCTACATACACTTTTGGAGAGAGCAAAATACATCACAGGAGCTACTTTTTTCGCATTTTGTTTGCATTTTGAACCCACCAGAGGCAAATGTGTACGCTTTTTCAGATCTCAAAGTTCACTCGCGCGTGCCATTCGCGCCTGCTGTTCTCACATAAATCCACCAGAGGCCGCTGTCGACTCAATGACCGACTGACCCACCCTCCTCCTTCCCTTAACCCATGGGTGCTTAACCCTGCTCCTGGAGATCAACCTTCTTGCTGAGTTCAGCTCCTACCCTGATCAAACACACCTGAACCAATTAATTAGGACCTGAACAGCACTAGATAATTACAGGCAGGTGTGTTTGATATGGGTTGCAACTGAAATCTGCAGGACGGTCGATCTCCAGGAGCAGGGTTGGTCACCCCTGCCTTAACCCAACCAATAGTATTTTAAAAAGCACAGATTGACCAGCTGAAGCCATTCTTCACAGTACTCGAACTCTGTCGTCGCGGTCAACTCCACTCTGTGTCTCAAGTCTGCCGACGTACGTGTCGAGCTACTGGAAGGGAAGGGGTACAAAAATAGAATTGGGATTGGGCCTTAATCTCTTATGTTTATGTTAATGTTAAAGGCAACGTAAATAACTTATTCTTTGCCATAAATGTAAATGTTCTAAACCTTCACAAAGGGGCCTGAAGAAATGCTTGTTTTAGAAGAACTCGTTGTACACCTATTTCAAATTCCCTTTTTTAAAATATTCCAAAATAAGTGCAAGGTTAGCACTCATTATACCGAGATATTTGAATGGCAAATTGACCAGTGTATAATGAAAGCCGATTATTCCTACTGTCTGTACTGTAGTCGGCGTTGTGGAGCTTGAGCATCTGTGCTGAGACTCGGCCGGGGTCAGAGGTCAGAGGGAATCAGAGGATGAATGTCAGTTTGCCCTTTCGCCCACAGCAGGAAACGCTAAAGTCTCTCTGCGGTTTCCAAAGAAACAGCAATTCTTGTTTTATGCTGCGCCGGCAGGATATGCTGTGACCCTAATGAGTTTCTCCACTGAAAACCGTCTTGACACCCTAAAATGTGTGTTCTTTTGTGTTATTTATAGTGTCTTAAATCTGATTGGAGATTCACAGAATTTAAGGATGAAAAAGGGAACGCTGCGGCCACAGGCTTGGAGGAAGAAACAGAGGGTCTCATTAGTCTTTGCAGGTTAAATGACACGGGACGTTTCACCGTTTGCAGAATGTATCGCGCATGCTCCGGTGCCCACAGACACATTTAGTTTGTGTCTGTGAAGAATTAGACATTTAGCAAATCCTGTTGAACAAAGCGCTTCATAATGCTTACGCACGCAGCCATATGGAGAGCATTAGCTCTATAGGGCAGAAAGCAATGAGTCATTTTATGCGTTCCGAGGTTAACCTTCATGGTAAATTACCACAGCAATCTTAAAATAAATAAATAAATATGTGGAAAAAAATCTGATATAAATGGGAAACGTGACAATGCGACTATCATGTAAACAGGCAGATCAGGTTTATTGAGGGGTTCAGTTTTGTACGTCATTAAACTTGCGACAATGTGGTACTTTTCCGCGGTTTAATGACGTAGAAGGAAGAGCGTGTGTGGAGACGCCGACGCAGAAAGCATCAACAACAACAGAGGAAACATGGAGGAGGAAAGTGGTCAGTGGTCGACGGCAGAAGTTACCTGCCTTCTTGCGCTGTGGGGAGATGAATCAGTGGAGGATACCAGATATAAACCATAGACGCAAGCTGTGATGACGGCCCTTTCCCTCCTCCTCCACCTCAAAATCATTTTAAAGTTTGGCGAACTTCACATATTTCGCAGAGCTAAAAGCAGGACGATTCCTGCCATCGTGGCGCAGATGCTAGAACCCGCTTTTCCGCATACGGGACGTCGTAAATTGTATGGCAAGTGTAAACACATGAATCGGATATGGGTCTATGTCACTAAGCTAAATATTAGTATCTTGAAAAATATTCAGATATGATGTGCCGTCATCATAGTAAAGATTAAAGAAAGCAGTTATTAGAAATGAGTTATTAAAACTATTATATTTATAAATGTGTTGAAAAAATCTTCTGGTAAACCGAAATTGGAGAAAAAAATATCTATACCCCTTCTCGCACTCTTCGATCAGCCAACTCTTTCTCACTGGTGCCACCTCGCACTCGATTAAGCACAATGGCTCCTCAGCTAAGGAACTCTCTTCCGCTGGACCTAAGGAGCACACTTGCCTAAAGACACATCTTTTAAAGCAGGCTTTCTTTTAATTATTTTTTATCATGTCATTTTATATTGAACACGCTCAAAACAGTGGAGATGATAGTGGACTTTAGGAGAAAGCCTCCTGCACTCCCCCCAATCACCATCATGAACAGCACTGTGGCTGCAGTGGAGTCATTCAGGTTCCTGGGCACCACCATCTCTCAGGATCTGAAGTGGGACACTCACATAGACTCTATTGTGAAGAAAGCCCAGCAGAGACTGTACTTCCTCCGTCAGCTGAGGAAGTTCAACCTGCCACAGGAGCTGCTCGTGCAGTTCTACTCAGTTGTCATCCAATCCATCCTCTGCACTTCAATCACCGTCTGGTTCGGCTCAGCTGCCAAAACAGACCACCGTAGACTACAGCGAATAGTCCGGACTGCTGAACGAATCACTGGCACTACCCTTCCTACACTTCAAGAACTGTACTCCTCCAGAGTGAGTAAAAGTGCTTGCAAAATCACCCTGGACGCCTCGCACCCAGCACACTTCCTGTTCGAACTGTTACCGTCTGGCCGGCGCTACAGAGCACTGAGCACAAAAACAGTCAGACACAGGAAAAGTTTCTTTCCTCAGGCCATCTACCTCATGAACAGTTAATATTTTCCTATTGTGCAATAAACGTGCAATACTTTCTCATACGCACTTGTACACAGCACCTTATAACAATATACGATGCAATAGTTCTTACCCATCTGTACACAGCACCTTATAACAATATACGATGCAATACTTCTCCTTACGCATCTGGACACAGCAACCTGTATATTTATAACAAATCTGTACATATATTTTAACATCCAGATCTTTTGGACTGACTGCATCTTTTTTTCATATTTATTCTGTGTTGTCACTTGTCACTTTATGTACACTGGAAGCTTCTGTAGCCAAAGCAAATTCCTTGTGTGTGAGAAGCACACTTGGCAATAAAACTGATTCTGATTCTAATATTTTTTTCTTAATGACATGCACAGATGAATTGTTCACCACAAAACTAGCAAGGTATGCTAACAAAATCAATATGGTTAGTTTTGACTTCATGTGTACTGTACTTTAAGTGTGAGTAAATGCTGGGTGAACTATCCCTCATTAGTGTAGTAATGAAGTAAATTTACCCAAGTATTTCACACCCCTGAGAGTGACACGGTTTTTCCAGCACCTCCGCCAAGCATTCGGATCCCACCATGTGTGACGAGCATACATCGGTCTTCAGTCTCCAGGTATAATCTAGTTTTCATTAAGAGCCGCTCTGGCCCGCTGATAGAGCAGGTGTATGTGTGGCTTTATCTGGACGTGCAGGAGTGTAAATCATACGTGACGGTTTCAGACCGATGGCCCGTAAAGGTGGGGTTGCCTTACCTGGAGCGCAATCTGGGCGCGCGGCTTTACCTGCTGTTAGGAGCAATTTGCGCTCCCTGAAACCAAGCGTCGGAGTACGTTGGCTAATATGATTTTAATCCTCCTTGACCTTAAAAACGCAGCAGGGCCTCGGGTTTGATGAAGTAATACCTGAGACCCCATTGTTTCTGAGTCAGAGGAGACGCAGATGATCCTCCATATGTAGGAGTCCTATAGCTAAAGAACCATTAGATGTTGGACACCTGCATATATGCACTGTAAAAATATCCGTAAAATTAGTTTTTTATATTTTGTGGTTCATGTTTTTATTTTTTTTCACATTTATTTATGCTTTTGAATTGCATTATGGGATCTTAATCTGTCTTTCAACAACTTTTAACCTTGAAAGTTGAAAAAAGTTACTTTTATGGCCCGTTTCCACTGAGTGGTACAGTACAATACGAGTCGGTACGGGTCACCTTTATCAGGCTTGCGCTTCCACTGCTGAAGGGTACTCTTTTGGTGGCCGTGATGTATGACAGACAGTTTCAGTCGACGTCATTTTCGCTCGAGGAAATGTCTACAGTAAAGCTTTACGGGTCGTTCACAAATCATACGAGAAGCACTTCTCACAAAACAGAGGCTTTATTATACACATAAACACTGGTGTATAAATGTTCATTACTAACCTCTCTATGAACATGATGTGATTATAACTAAATCAATGATGCGAAATAGCCTACGGTCCACGATTATATAAAATAAATAAATAAATGCAGCATATATGAACACATACAGCCCCTTACAGTCTCCGATGTTACCAAATTACAGAAAAACTACACACAGCAGACATTTAGTCCTTAATAGGTTAAAAAACAACACGAAATATAGGCCACAGTCAGTGCAGACCTCTCATCTGTGTCTTTAATCTTCACCAGTACATGTAGCATCTCCGTTATTATTTTCTCGTTAGAGAGTAACTCCGTCATTCCGAGTTTTTTATAGTCCAGGTTAAGAAGTTTGTTATTTCAAATATTGACGCGCACGCGAGCGCAAGCGACAAAGCGAAACCTCTCGCGCTCGCGCTTACGGGCTCGTAACCCATAAGAATCTGCTCTTCTCTTGGCTTTGTGGCTGTTCAAGACGGCGACAAGGTTTGTTTGATCTCGGGTCGACCATGGCTCGTTATTAAATGTATATATTATTTCGGTGTATTGTCTCTTGGCTGTGTATTAAACATGGCAGGTCCTTTGTTTTCATTCTGGCTTGTTGCGCGAGCAAATGACGTATCTCTGTAAACCAATAGCATTCAGCTGTGCGTCTAGATCCGCCTTTTGGTCACCCTTTGGTAACCTTGGGACCCTTTGCAAAGGGTGACCAAAAAGTGGTACGGTACGGTTCGGTTAGGTACGCTTTTAGACAGTGGAAACGGCCTTAAAAGCGTACCAAACCTTACCGTACCGTACTGTACCACCATTATTGACATTTTTAATAGGTTAAAGTGACATATTGTCTGGGTTGGTGTTATTTATGGTCTGAAAGGCATGTAATAAGCTAGAGTGTTCAACACCAGAAGTTGACAGAGCAGAGATCAGCATACCATAATCCCATAATCCCATAGGGCTGTGCCCAGTCAGCAGTTGGATAGGAGACCACATGGGAAAGCTAGGTTGCTGCCGGAAGGGGTGCTAGTGAGGCTGCGTCCGAAACCGGCTACTACTTAGTAGGTACTGCATTTGAATTTAAACGTACTGCTCTGCCGTTAGAAAAGTACGTTCTATACAGTATGAATGCGGGCAGTATGAATGGAATTCGGACGTACTACATCCGCCATTTTGTCATCGTCATGTGACCTACCTGCGTCAGTTGCGTAGCTTCACTCCCATTCATGAATTCTCTCGCAGGGCATCATGGGATAGCACAGCGGGCATGGGATGCGCACTTCAGAATCTCGCTGGAAGTACTAAGTCATCCGGGTACTTCTCGCATACTGATTTTCGAATTCTGAAAATCCACGTTCTTGTGGAGACCGGTCTTGCCAGGTCACATTGGGAGAACGAACTCGGGAAACCGCGAGGACAGAGAACGCGCTCTGTGAGAAATGAGATGCTGCGTTCTTCCTGATGGTCACATGACCCTCACGCATCTTTAACCGAAGATTATTTAAACATTACAGCATTTGTACAGCGATTTATTGTTTTCCCCCGTTTCACAATATATGTTATGCACAAATATACGCTGCACATCACAAATAAAACAGATTTTAATACAAATTTCAATAATTAAACAGCCTTAATATGCTTACGCCTTTATTAAGATTTTTATGGTAATGTTTAATTTCGCCGTCTCATTTAGGGAAATTCCTGAGGTAAATAAGTTATATATCTCTGAACTTTAATAATAAATCTATACAAAATGCTGCGCCTCCCACCTCCAGTCGCAATGACTTCTGGGGCTTCTAGAGCGAGTTCGGTGCTCAAGTCTGCATCGGTGCGTCCTCGATATCCAGAACACATCCGGGAACTTTCATGCTTCCTCCGTTCTTGCGGTCTTGAGTTTTGGAACTGAACTTCGGCGAATGATGATGACGTTATAGGAGAACACGACGCAAGACCGCTGAAGAACGCATATTGAGAAACAGCCTGTTTCTGGATTCTAAGACTGTATTTGCATGCAACTGACAAATAGTTGCAGGGAAATTAAACATTAGTAACAAATTCAATTCAATTCAATTCACCTTTATTTGTATAGCGCTTTTACAGTGTGGATTGTGTCAAAGCAGCTTCACATAGAAGGTTATAGTAAATTGAAAATGTCAGTTTAGTTATTAGCTAGTAAATTATTAGCTAGTATATAGCTGAGTTCAGTTCAGTTCAGTGTTGTTTAATATTCACTACTTAGAGTCCAAACACTGAAGAGTAATCCATCGGTGCGCAGCTCTAGCTGCAGTCTAGTCCCTGGAGGCTGGAGAACTCGAGGCTCGTCTGTCCTTGGAGGGTCACAGGAATCCGTCTCTTGCTTGCTACTCCGCCAAGCAGCTGCTCAGGATACAGCCTGGTCCAGGGTTAAGGAGCCTTGGGATCGTCTCGTCGCGGGTCTTGGATCGCATCCGTGGCGCTGCATAGTCTCTGGGGGACTGGGGATGAGTATCCCCAGTTGGAATAGAGAACAAAGAAAATAATTAGCGTAGCTGCAGTTCATAGTGTATATAAAGGGGATGCGTGGAGCACATTCGTGCATCATACCGCTAAGTGATGTATTGGGTGTATGCTTTACTAAAAAGATAGGTCTTTAATCTAGTTTTGAACTGTGAGAGTGAGTCTGAGCCTCTGACATTATCAGGAAGGCTATTCCAGAGTTTAGGAGCCATAAATGCGAAGGCTCGACCCCCTTTATTTGATTTTGCTATTCTGGGTACTACTAGAAGCCCTGAGTTTTGAGATCTTAGAGAGCGGGTTGGATTGTAGCGAGACAGAAGGTTGGTTAGATAAACAGGAGCTAGATTATTTAATGCTTTATATGTAAGAAGTAATATTTTGAACTCAATACGAAACTTAACAGGCAGCCAGTGTAACGAGGATAAAATTGGGGTGATATGATCATATTTTCTAGACCTGGTAAGAACTCTGGCGGCTGCATTTTGTACTAGCTGAAGTTTGTTAATAGAGGATGCTGGGCAACCAGCGAGCAGAGCATTACAGTAATCCAGCCTGGAAGTCATAAAAGCATGAACTAACTTTTCTGCATCTGAGATGGATAGCATACTTCGTAGCTTAGCAATATTTCTCAGATGAAAGAATGCAGTTTTTGTGATATGGGAGATATGGCTTTCAAAAGTTAAATTGCTGTCTAATATGACACCCAGATCTTTAACAGTAGAGCTAATGCTAACTCTGCATCCCTCTAGTTGCAGGTCGAGTTGTGCGATCTGCTGTGTACAGGATTTAGGTCCTATAAGTAATAGTTCAGTTTTGTCTGAGTTTAAGAGAAGGAAGTTGTTGGTCATCCAGTTTTTAACATCTTTAATACACTCAGTTAGTTTTGATAGTTTAGACGTCTCGTCAGGTTTAGTAGAAATATATAATTGAGTATCATCAGCATAACAGTGAAAGCTGATACAGTGTCTTCTAATAATGTCTCCCAGGGGCAGCATGTAAATTGTAAACAACAAAGGGCCTAAAACTGATCCTTGAGGCACCCCATACTTAACTGGCCTGACTTGTGAAGGTTGTCCATTAATATTCACAAACTGGTAACGATTAGTTAAGTATGACTTGAACCATTGTAAAGCCGTTCCCTGGACACCTGTAGAGTTTAAGCGATTTATGAGGATATTGTGGTCAATTGTGTCAAATGCGGCACTAAGATCTAGCAGGACTAACAGCGAGATGCACCCTTGGTCAGCAGCTAATAGTAAATCGTTGGTTATTTTCACTAATGCAGTTTCTGTACTGTGATGAGGCCTGAAACCTGACTGGAACACCTCAAAAGCATTGTTCATCTGCAGAAAGGAGCATAATTGGGCAGAAACAACTTTTTCTAGTATTTTAGACATAAATGGAAGATTTGAAATAGGCCTATAATTAGCTAAGTTGCAGGGGTCCTGTTGTGGTTTCTTAATAATAGGCTTAATAACAGCGAGCTTGAAAGAGTTTGGAACATGTCCTAATGACAAAGAAGAGTTGATAACGTTAAGAAGAGGTTCTCCTATTACAGGTAGCAATTCTTTCAGTACAAAGCAGGGCCAGTAACGATCCTGTCTACCAGGTATCTCTCATGCTGGCCCCGGGCCATCGGACAGTCCTTAATGTTGAGCTCTGTGTACTGTAAAATAATAAGCAGCAACTTATTAAACTTTATTATATTTTCAATGACTGTTTGTAAAACCTGGTGGTTTGAATGATAGTGGCAGATATATGAAGTATTTTTGTGCTGTGATCTTTGAAGCATTTTAATATGTCAACAAACAATCCATACTTCATATGCCTGACACATTATTTTTGCCACAAAACTATTGTTACATTCATTTTTTTTTCAGCTTAGTCCCTTTATTAATCTGTGGTTGCTATGAATGAACCGCCAACTTATCCAGCATATGTTTTACGCAGCAGATGCCATTCACACACATACAGTATGGACAATTTAGCCTTCCCAATTCCCCTATACCACATATCTTTGGACTGTGGGGAAAACCGGTGCACTCGGAGGAAACCCACGCAACACGGGGAGAACATGCAAACTCCACACAGAAACGCCAACTGACCCAGCCGAGGCTCGAACCAGTGACCTTCTTGCTGTGTGACGACAGCGCTACCTACTGCGCCACCATGTCGCCTGGAAGGAATTATTATAATGTAATTGACAACAGTAGTTAAATAGAAAACACTTGAATCACAAAATAAGGCACAAATAACAGTACATTTGGTGTTTTAAAACAAAAACGTACTGTGTAATAAACTGCACATTTAATTCATAATGCTTCGTTTTACAGTTCGAAGATGTCGGAGTAGTGTGGACGACAGGCATAATCATAACAAAACTTACGTATTTTAAAACAAGAACATTTTAGTGTAAACTTCTGATTTTCTGCTTGTTTCTTATTATTATATTCTTTGCTGAAACAGATATTTGCATAAAGCAGGACATACATCTTTTTTTAAGCACGCAAATTGGCTTATTTTTGTTTTTGCCCCAAAATTACTTTAACGTTTCTAATAACTTTTTTGAAAATACAGTCAAAATATGGGTGAATTAAGGTCCCATTATCATTAGCATTAACATAGCAGATATAATTTTGTTTATAATCTAAGGTCAGTCTGACCTGTACTGGAAAATAAGCAGCAACTTATTAAAAATTATTATATTTTCAGTGACTGTTTGTAAATCCTGGCGGTTTGAATGATAGTGGCAGATATATAAAGTATTTTGGTGCTGTGATCTTTGAAAAAATTTAATATGTCAACAAACAATCCGTACTCCAAATATGCCTGACATATTTTTTTGCCACAAAACTATTGTTACATTCATTCATTTTCTTTTCCGCTTAGTCCCTTTATTAATCTGGGGTCGCCACAGTGGAATGAACCGCCAACTTATCCAGCATATGTTTTATGCAGCTGATGCCATTCACACACATACAGTATGGACAATTTAGCCTACCCAATTCACAAATACCCCAGCTAACAGGGAACGTTCCCAGAACATTCACTAACGTTCTTTAAAAGTTGTGAAAATGTTAGCACAGAACGTTATCAATGGAACGATTTTAGAATGTTCTCATAAAGTTGTTAACGTTCTTGTAACGTTGTTAAAAAAATGCTCTTAGAACAAAGTTTTTGGAACGTCTTCAGGACGTTATTTGTACTTGATGAACGTTTTCGAAATGTTGATGGAAAATGTTCTTATAACAAAGTTCTTGGAACATCTTCAGGACATTATTTGTACTTGATGAAAGTTCTCATCATAGGTTTTATGAACGTTGTAAGAATGTTATGCTAACCATAAAGAAACATTCTAGCAACATTAAGCAAACTGGACATTTCAATGTTATTGGAACGTTACAAATAAACGTTCTTAGAGCATTATATTTTGGTGGAAATTAAGGTTTTAAAAACATTGTAAGGACGTTATGCAAACCATAAAAAACGTTCTAGTAACATTAAGCAAACTGGACATTTCAACATTCTCGGAACGTTACATATAACATTATAAGAACGTTCTCACAACCTAAATTTGTTAGCTGGGACCATATGTCTTTGGACTTGTGGGGGAAACCGGAGCACCCGGAGGAAACCCACGCAACCACGGGGAGAACATGCAAACTCCACATAGAAATGCCAACTGAGTCAGCTGAGGCTCGAACCAGCGACCTTCTTGCTGAGAGGCGAACGTGCTACCCACTACGTGGTGCCATTGTTACATTGAATGCTATTATATTGGGTCAAAAAATAATGTATGATATTATTATTATCGTCATTATTGTTTTTGCTCTGGAAGAAAAAACCTGCAATAACTATTACAGTCTTGCATTACTGCTGCAGTAGCCTAACTATGATTTATTAGGGCAAACTGTGGTTACCATGGTGATTTCAAGTATGAATGACCTCTAGCGCCTCTCAGTGTCTCTAAAGCGTCATTGCAGTATTTGAGCCTCGCGAGTCGCCGTAGTTTAAACATTAATCACATGTCTGAGTTGTCAGGAAGAAGAAACAATAGAGGTGTTTTTTAGGCCGGAGCTGAGGATGCGACTGTCGGGCGATGAGTGCAGTGTCCGCAGGTGATTTACCTGCGCGAACCGGCCGCGTGCCCGCGCTTCACACAGTCATGCAGCGTACGGTAAAATCCTCGTGCCCGGTGGTTAAAGTGCCTGAAGAAGCAGGAGATCAGCAATGGAGGAGTAGCTGAAACAAACACCTGATCCGTGTGTGCCATGGGGAACTGCTGGGCTCACTGTTTCGGGCTCTTTAGGAGAGAAGCGAACAGGATACAGAGAGGAGGAGGGTGAGCCATTCATGAGACTTGTGTTATGATTTTATTAAAGCCGCTAACGTTATCTGACGGAACCAGGGTTCGCCGGTTGGAGTAAAATTGGTTTTATATTCGCACAATCAGACATTCTCCTTAATAATATAATATCAGTAAAGTGCAAATTCTACATAGGGAAATCACATTAGCAGCCAATGACTGTCAAAATACAGTGTTCTCACAGTCAACTTTACATTACCTCAACGATTCGCCGGTTGTCAGGTGGATTTCATCAGTTGGACAATTTTTGGATATTGTTTCAACAGGAATTTACTTAAAATACATGTTAATGTAACACTTAAGTTACATTAATAAGTATAGGTAGCTGATATGTGCTCCACTGGCTATGGTTTTGCTAACGATTCATTCTTTTAAAAAAATGATTCAATTGAGTCGATTCGCAACATGTTCGCTTTTGGAGATAACTTTTTAGTGTGACTCGTGTTGTGGTAAAACGTGCCGTTAAATATTGATGTTTGATGATGTATAAAATATAATATAAACAAAGCAACTTCATTTAACGCTTTTGAGTGGAGAATCGAAAGAATTGTCCGAACGAGCCGATCTGTTTGAATGAATCGTGCTTACTCGTGTTTCCGCATTAGTCGATGTGTAATCTCAGGACCCCGCCCAGAGTCATTATGTGAATCCGCCCTTTGACATCATCCCTCAAGCAATCGTGTTTTGTTTATCTATATCATATCTACATTCGTATATTAAAAATAATCTACTATGTTATGTATCCACTAGTATTTGTGTTCCCTGTGAATAGATGATTACTGTTTTGAGAAACAAAGTCCATATTTGGTGCTTTTTAGCATAAAAGCTCAGAATTGTATTTTTTAATTGCAAGATACTATGTTATTGGAATTTTCTTAATTTTTAAATTATGTTTTAATCATAATAATACATAATACCGACAGACCTGAGGATTGTTTAATTTTCTGTCAATAGGTCGAAGTACTTCAGAAGTAACACAGCTGGGGAACACTTTACCATTGAGGTACACTTAGCATAGTTTATTTGCCAATATAATTAATGAAAATATAGTTTATATATAAAATATAATGTATATTAATATAGTTTCCTTGGTGTATGAGAGTAATCATGCGTTCTGTTTCAGTTTGAGAACCTTGTGGAGAGCGATGAGGTGAGGACGCACTTACAAAACTACATTTAAGCTCTTATAAGATTCCACTTTTGCTCAGATGACAACTTTTGCCTTTTTTTCCCCAGGGTGAGAGCTCACAAAGCTGCCCTAGGTATGATTTTAATCTTTATCTGTTTATTTGGATACATACAGTACACTTGAATGGATGGCTCACCTAAAACTGAAAGTTCTGTCACTTTAAAGGTCCTGTGAAACAAAATTTTTTTTTTAGATGTTAGTATCATTATGTTCATTTTAAAGACCCGGGGTTTGTTTGACGTCATAGTACGGTACGTTTAGTTAGTGTGAACACGTCTTCTGAACTCGGGTGCGCACCCGTGAACCGTACCCGAGTCCGCCTGAAAGAGGTGGTCTGGGGTACGGTTCACGCGAACTCTGGTCAGGTACACTTCTAGTATGAAGGCAATCATACCAAATAGTGGAAGTGAACCGCCAACTGTACAACAAACTATAGTTTTTATAATGTTCATTCGTGTGTGTGTGTATGTGTGTGTGCGTGTGTATGTGTGTGTGTGAGTCTGTGTATCACGTACTGTACCTTGCTGACAAGCGGGACTTAGCCAGGGCAAGCACAGTGATAATGTCTGCTCGTCTCCTCCAAAAACACCTTCTGCAAACATCGTGTGGTGTTCTGAACTTGTACAATAATTTTGCGGCAGAAAGTCACGAGTTGCTTTCTGTATGTCCAAAACCAAAAGGTTCAGTAAAAGCGAAACAACCGCGATGTGTGGAGTGCGGACGTCTTTCCATTTTGGCGCTTTGCTTTTGTGTCCGTCACCTGGCAACAGCCATAAACAAAACATCGGCTTGATGACGCAAGCGTACCGGGGTTCAGAAGGAAAAAAGACAGTGTGAACACAAACCAACCGTGAAGGAGGCAAGGGGAGACAATCGAACTTGGGTACGATCCAGTCAATTGAACCAAGTGTGAAAGCACCCCAAAACAAACTGCTATTGGCTGTTTCTTTTTTAAAGGGGAGGAGCTACTATATGCCTGCCCTCCATGGTTCAGTTGAGATTGTCAAACACTGAATTAAAAAATGCACTTTCAAACCGCTTTATGGGACCTTTAAGGCAGTAAATCTCAGCTGTGTGAATGAATGACATTGTTGAATAACTGTCATATAATGTTAGTTATTTTTAATATTTTCATTATTATTATTATTATTATTATTATGGAAGATACTATTGTACACAAAGTATAGGCCTGTATTTTATTTTAATAGTCAGTTTAGTATGTTTAATAGTATTCACAGGTACTAGTCCAACCCTACTTTTTATTTATTCATAAATAAAATGCTGAATTCTGTGACATTTTTTGATTTATATGGTTATTTCAGCTTTTATGCATTTTTTAAAAATTAATTTTATCAAAGGTTTTTATGCCAATTGTGTTTTGTTGTTGGGTTTAAACATTTCCAGCTATGGTCACTAATTTTCAAACTGTCTTTTGCTATTATTGATTGATTCTTGGCCTGGATGAGCTGTAAAGAGGACCTGGTAGTCAAACTTATCAATTTTATAATTAATTTAAGACTATTCACATCAGATCAGCGCATCGCATGACATAAAGTACCACAGATTTGAATTAGCTGATGCTCTGAACTCTTTCTCCTGTGATTGGTCCAGACCCATCAGCGAGGAGGAGATCAGCCACTTGAAGGAGCATCGCTATGCGGCTCTCTCAGACAAACAGGTGCAGATCGATGAAAAGCTGAAAGCACAGGTAGAGCTGGTTTTATTTGAAATCCTTAAGTTGATGGTTTCATTTGTTGTTTTCCATTGCTTTGTTTTTTTTTTGTTCGCCCCTGCTATTATTTTGATTAGTTAACCTTCCCTTTCTGTTGTGATTTCTGCCCAGTTAGTGGCAGAAGAGGAGAAGTTAAGGCTAGAAGAGGAGGCTGTTTTTGCAGCCCAGCGCGAGGCAGCGCGGCTCGCTAAGGAACGAAACCTAAAGGAGGTGAGGCGTTCGCACTGAGCACGCCCAGCCCTTCTCAAAAACCCTGCCCACTTGCCTTCAGCCACACCCCTTTCACTTATGCCACGCCCTCAGTTCTGTGAAATTTACAGCTCTGATTTTAACAGGAGTAGTTGCTTGGGTATTTAAGTTATATGTTTTATGTTGGTCAAAGCCGAGTTAAAAACATTACATCATGCAGTTTTTTACTATGAATTACAGACATCCACCCACTTCATTCAGTGTGACAATAGTTTATAGATCAAATCACTTTTATTGTCACATCATCAGCAGCACCTGCACTATTATGAGTGAAAAGCTTAGGGGCTGCCTCCAGACAGCGCAAAATACATCAACATACTCCAACAAAACAATACAAAAACAATATTCAATATACAATTAGTAATGTTGACAGTAATACGTGAAAGACAATAAATACGTGAAAGACAATTAATGCGTTAAGAAAAACACACACGTAGGCACAGATAGACGTAAGTACACAGTTAAAAAGGTGTACACATAGTTTGGCTGTTGGTGGAAATTTATTGTAGGTAATATTATTTTAAGTAAAAGCAATATTAGAAAAAGATTAATAAAAGTAACAATATATTTAAGAATAAAAGACAAAGATTAATAAAAATATATACACCATTATCCATACAATTGAAGTTAAAGTTATTCGCCCTGCCGTGGAGAGTTTTTATTTTTATTTATTTATTTTTTTGTATTTCCAAGATTATGTTTAACAGAGCAAGAAGTAATATATGAAGTAATATAAAGTATATATTTTTTAAAAGTTTTTTTGTTGTTGTTTGGCTGGAATAAAAGCAGTTTTTTTTTTGTTTTTTTTTAAATCAGTAACTCTTTAAGATTTTTAATTTCCAGATTGACTACAGAAAAAAAAACACTGTTGTCCAATAACTTGCCTGGTTATACTAACTTGCCTAGTCACCCATGTCTTTAAATGACACTTCAAACTGAATACTAGTACCTTACAACATAAGTAGTTAAATATTTTGCACTCTCATCGTGGCATATAAATCAGTTATTAAGACTATTATGTTTTACAATGTATTAAACTTTTCCCAGTATAAACTTGGGAAATATTTTTAAAAGAATTAAAAATTCACAGGAGGGCCAATAATTCTAAGAATAATGCAAAGTATTTCTTTTTAGCTATTTTAAAAACAAGAATCATTTGATGACGTGTTTAAAAGTGCTATTTGTGGATTTAAATGCAACCGCTGAAACAAATTAACTTTTAGGCCCAGTTTCACAAACAGGGCTTAGCTTAAGCCAGGACTAGACCTTAGTTAAATTAGACTATTTAAGCCATATTTATAAAAACAGCCTTAGAAAAATACATTACTGGTGTGCACCTGGAGACAAAAAATGACACTGACATATTTTAAGACATCCCACTGCAAGTTATTTTCGGTTGAGACCTCTCAAATGTTCAATTTAATCTATGACTAGCCTGAAACCTTGTTTGTGAAACCGGGAGTTAGTAATTTACATTATATTTTGATCCCAGTGAGAATACTTAAGCTTCTATTTTGGCATAATTTTGTTACACTGAATGATGACGAGTCATTATTTCACACCATATAAGTATATTTTAATTTATCTTTAATGAAATATATATATATATATAATATATATAAATGTATGTCTTTTTTAAAATAAATATGCTTTTTATAACATTTTTAACATGTTCAAAATGGGATGTCTCATTTGTACATTGAGTTTTTTATTCATTTATTTTTTCATCTTTGACATAAACCGTTTATAGATTGCAGCAGGCAATGAATAGTCCATGTCAGGGATAATAATAAACAGGACTGAAGGCTTATTGTTGCTCCAGCATTAAATATTAACAAACCTCTCACGAATGACCCAGCACTTAATGTTCTTAATAGTAAAATCAATCTGCTTCCAAGAAAACCTTCTCCATCTTAAACTAGCTACCCTAAACCACCTCTCTCATCTCCTCCTCCTTTTATTAGCTTTTTTTCTTCTTAATTTGCCTTCATGTCTTCTGTTCAGACTTATTTTCTCTGTTTTGGCTGCTTTCTACCATGAGCTGCACGTTTCACCATCTGCTGATATTTAGTGTCTGTTTGGTAGGGCACTAAACTTGAAATGTTAGTGGATGTGAGTCAGTGGTCATTGTTAAATGTTGTGTTTTCAGGGGAAGCCGCAGAGGATCAAACCCAGATCAGAACCAGAGAGTAAAGACCCTCGGCACAAACCGTGAGTTTGTTTAATTCATGCAAACAATATTCCATGACTCCAAAATATTTGTGAGAAAAATCACACTTAATGCATAAATGTCATTACGTTTGACTCAAAATGCCACATCCAAGTGTCGTATGGAAACAAATTAGCTCCACTATTCTTCAAAAATGGCTAATTTTTGCGATTTGTTCCATTTTCAGTTAGTTATTAAGTGATGTTTAGTGCTTGAACTAGGAGACATGGTAACCTTTGAAAATGTACATTAGGGCGGCACAGTTTGGTGAAAAATTGCATACACAAATAATAATTATTTTTTATTATTGTTATGTATTATTATTATTATTATTATTATTATTATTATTTAGATTTTATTTGTTTATTTATTTTTAGAAAGTGATTAAATCTTTAAAAAATAAGAATACACATTTATAGAGCTGTGAATATTTTATTGTTTTGTACAAAATGAAATTTAACACTAAAATAATATTAGAATCAACTATAAGATTAATTATTATTTTAATTTTTTTTTAATTTTCCAATAAGATTTGGCAAAATAAAATGCGGAATTCAGCGTGAAATTACAGATTTTATGTTAACCTAACACATTTAATTTGTCCAATGCTGCTTTAAAGCGTACCTATGATGAAAATCATCTTTTGTAAGCTGTTTGGACAGAACTGTGTGCATGTATAGTGTGCCCACAGTCATTATGGTGTAATATAAACACAATAAGTCAATATTGTGTCAATAACACAATAACAATTTTTTTTTTTTTTTTTTCCTGAAGTTAAAATAGGATCCAAATCCCTCCCATTTTGATGCCCACCACAATGTGACGTAAGAGTGCAATTTCCCTGTCCACCGAATTGATTGACAGCCGTGTATTAACATGTCTCTGTAGTAACGCATATAATCATATCAACAAGATGTGCCCAAAGCAACTGGGATCAAAAGATCTGTTCAGCGCTCTGTGATCATCAATCATCAAATGTAATCAAGAATGAGTTTCACAAGTTTAAAACGTTTTTAAAACAGTGCCACCACAGCCGCATGTCAGCACAATTCTGAAAAAAAGACGCTTCAATCCTGGTTTGTGGACAATAATCAGGTTTATTTTGTACATTAGCATAACGGATATCCATACAGCTGGGGATATTAATGTGTATGCTGTCACATTTGCATGCAAAAACAGTACTAAGCTAAATGTGCGCTGTGTGTGTGTATGTGTGTGCGCTTGAACTTTGTAACGACATTGTGTGTGACTCATCGTGTCAGAAAGGCTTAAATTAACTCCACAACAAATACATCAAATAATCATTGGGAAAGTCCTTGTAGTATTTCTCACAAACGTTACGTGAGATCTGCTTCCTTCATGTCTGCCACTGTGCTGTTTATCTGATGCAGCTGAGGTGGAGATTAAAGCACACTCTGACTGGCACGTGGGAGTGGTGGGTGGGAAGAACTAGCATTAAAGGCACAGGCATCAAAAGCAGCTACGTTGTGTTCAGAGCAAAAATTCCAATATTCTGAAAGCTATAATAAATAATCTGATGGGTGTTTTGAGCTGAACCTTTACAGACACACTCTGGAGACACAAAAGACTTTTCTTAAATCTTGATAAAGGGGTAAAATATGTGCTTTTAAATGGTGTATGAAAAGATAATAATTATAGACAAAATGTATTATTATATTATAAATTATATTAAAGAAAAAATATAAAAACTTAACATGTTTTATTACAATTTTATTTGTTTATCTGCATGCTATGTGACCTAACGTAAATGCGAATGTTATTAAATGATTTCATTTTAGATTTAAATGGTTCAGCTGACAAAGAAATTCGCTGAAATCTTCCCAATAAAGGGTTTTTGTGACATACAAAAATGTTTATTTTATCTGTGCTGTGATGACAGCACATAATATTTTACTAGATATTATTTCAAGATATTCAGCTTACAGTGCATATTAAAGGATTAACCAGGTTTATTAGGCAAGTTAGGGTAATTGGGCAATCAAAAACAATTATTGCTTAAGGGGACTAGCTAAAATAAAACAAATAAAGCTATAAAAAATATATTATAGGAAATACTGTAACAAATTCCTATCTCTGTTGAACATCATTTGGCAAATATTAGACAAAGAAACCAGATTTTGACATTAACTGTATGTGTATATGTGTATAATATTTAAATGTCAGTAAAAATGACAAAATCATAGTGGTTTTACCCATGTCTACAGTTTAAACGTAATAAGAGATCCATAGCTGAATCTTTTATTATGATTTGTCTACACTTCTAAGAGGATAACAGCAGAGTTTTGCACATTGATGGTGTAACTGTTTGTGTTTCTTCAGAAAAGCATCAGATGAAGATTTTGAGGTGTACCTGCAGGGTGTGAAGGCTCAATCTGAAGCGTTTCGCAGTAACAGTAAGTTCCTATTAACACATTCCAATTAGAATATTGCAGAATATTATTACAATACACCAGTTTAAATGACAAACATTAGCCTCTACTTGTTAAAAATGGTTTATTTTTAGTATCAACGGCTGCCAGTTGAATATCTGTGTATGTTTGTGTAAAACAAATGTAAAAGTTGTGTAAAACGTAACAAAGTATAAAACACAATCATTATGCACATTATACATGTGCTTCTAAGGCCCCGTTTACACTGTCAGGTCTTGATGCCCAGTTCCGATTTGTTGCCTATATCAGATTTTTTTTTGCCTGTCCGTTTACACCAGAGATGCCCAAACTAGGGCCCGCGGGCCAAAGTTGGCCCATGGTAACCTTTGATTTGGCAGAGAATGAGAATAATGGGGAGGACAGGGTCGAATGCCTTTAGATCATCATTTCTGATTTAATGCAACTGTTTTTGTTTGTTTGTTTTATTGCTGAGCTTCAAAAAACAAACAAAAATTTAATATTTTAACTATTGCTGTAAATGAGTCAGATTTGTTTAAAGTAAATACTGTCACTTGACCATGCGGGTCAAATCAGGTGCAGCTTGACTGTATTCAGAAGAATTCTACTGTAATAAGTTCATTATGAATTGTCCTAAATTATACTGCAATTAGATAATATAAAGCAATGTTTTCTATTTATTTTTAAATGTATAAAAAAATTAGGAAAAATGGCTACTTTAATGTTATAAAGTTTGGTATATTTACCGTCGGCCCACCGCTGTCAATCAAGTTTTTTTTGGGGCCCTTCATAAGAAAAAGATTGGGAACCCCTGGTTTACACGTTCTTTTAAGTGTGACCCATATCCGATTCATGTGTTTACACTTGGCATATAATTTATAATATCGCGCATGCGTAATGGCAGGTTCTAGCGTCTGCGCCACACTAGCCACGATGGAAGAAATTGTCTTAGCTCTGCGAAATATGTGAAGTTCGCCCAACTTCAAAATGATTTTGTGGCTGAGGAGGAGGGAAAGGGCCGTCATCGCAGCTTGCGCCTATGGTTTATATATGTTGTCCTCCACTGACTCATCTCCCCACAGGGCAAGAAGGCAGGTAACTTCTGCCGTCAACCACTGACCGCGGAGAAGTACCTTATTGTTGCAAGTTTAATGATGTACAAAACGAAACGCCTCAATAAATCCGATCTGCATGTTTACATGATAGTTGCATTGTCAAATATCACATTTATTTCCATATGAAGGAGGCCTGAAACCGGTCCCTGAATATCCGAATGCATGCATTTCTTTTCGTGTTTACATGCTCATAAAACAGATCCGATCTGTTTCACATATGAGCAAAAAAAATCTGAATTGGGTCACATTTAACTGGCAGTGTAAACGGGGCCTAAGTCAAGAATACCACATTTGTAGCTGTATTTATAAACTGCTTACTAACATCTATTAATGTAGAGCTAATCCTTTACAGATAAAGAATTTGCTGATGCTTAAAAAAATGGTTCATAGTGTGTAGTTTATTATAAAGTGTTACCAAAAAACGTATATAACTAGAGTTTGCTTGTTTCGACACATTATTTAAAATATGTGGTTAAGAATTACTGAATTTTAATTTTAATGGGGAAAGTAAAAAAAAAAATCCAGCATTTTTTTTTTCCCATGTGAAGGTCAGAAATTTCATTCATAGTGGTCTTAAAAAGCTCTTGAAGGTCTTAAATTTGACTTGATGAAACTGTGCAGTAAATGCATAATCAGAGAATCAATGTCCATGAAGAGGTGGTTATTTTAATGAACACACACACACACACACGTTTGTTTTTGTGAAAAGTGGGGACATTACATAGGTTTTCATTGATTTTTATACTGTCCAAAATGTATATTATATTGCCCCCACCCCTAAACCCAACCATCACAGTAGACTGTGTGCAGCTTTACTCTCTGATTAAACTCATTTTGTGGGCTTTATAAGCTTTTTGAGAAATGAGGACGTCACCAATGTCCTCATATTTCACCTCCTTTTTGTAATACCTGTGTCATACCTGTGTCATTATACAGATTTGTGTCCTGACATGTCACAAAAACACGTACATACACGCACACATGGATTATGATGTGTTCCAATAAAACAATTTGGTCACACTTTATTTTGATGGTCCGTTTGTTGAATTTAAGTAACATTGCAACTAAATCTCATTAGATTATAAGTAGACTGTTAGGTTAGTGTTAGGGGTAGGGTTGGTGTAAGTTGACATGTACTTGCAAAGTTTCTTATAGTCAGTTAAATGTCTGTTGAATGTCTACTAATACTCAAATGGACCATCGAAATGAAGTGTTACCAACAATTTTCCATTAAATAGTAATACTTGTCTGTTTTGATTTGACGATGACCCGCAGGACTGAGCTCTGAGACGAATGTGGTGACCCCGAACACTGAGAGCAGCTGGGACTTCACCAGTAAGACTGACGCCACCTCGCTGGAGCTGGAGTGGGAGGATGAGGAGGGTGAGCTACTGTACCGAACATCACACACACACTGATGAAGTGCTGTTATTGAAGAGCTTTTCCTCAATGTTTTAAGCCAAACGTTCTTAATAAATCAATACTAGAGTTATGATGTTATGTTTATGCATTATGGAAACCATTTAGAAGTGTCAACGTGTTTTTTGCGCATCGGATGCCCTTTCTAGCTGCAACCCGTCACTGGGAAACATCCATACACATTCATTCACACACCTACAGGGCCAGTTTAGCTTACCCAATTCACCTGTATCACATGTCTTTGGACTTGTGGGGGAAACCGGAGCACCCCACACCAACATGGGGAGAACATGCAAACTCCACACAGAAATGTCAACTTACCCAGCCGAGGCTCGAACCAGCGACCTTCTTACTGAGAGTCTTTGATGTAATTAATTAACATGTCTCATTCCCCAGGAATGAACCGGATGGGCCCTGCGTGGGAGCGATCGAAAACAGAGGAGGACATTTTACGCGCTGCGCTCCGTCCAGGCGGGAGGCAGCAGGACAGCGGACCCACCTCCACCTCTGAGGACTCCACCGCTCTGGAGTGGGAGAATGACTTTGTCAGCGCTCATCCCGAGGACAGCGGAGAACACGAAGACTCTGTCGGATTGGTTAATCCGGCTCTGGACACGCCCACCGAGGAGGCGGAGCATCAGACAGATGAGCAACAGGAGAGATAGTCTACAGAGAGACAGTGAGGTGACTGCGGTATCAAAGGCCTCATTTAAATACAGTGTGATGATCCGTTTAGCATAATATATGAAACTAAATTAAAACTTCTCAATGAGAGAGGTAATACAGCAGAAAGGCTTTATATGACTCAGAATTTGTTGGTGAGTGAATTTCACGAATTTTTTTTTTCGCTTGACCTTTTCCCCCCACACTTCTTATTACTGTAATACATCAGGATATTTTGGTTTATAAATAAATTACACTTTTACATTAATATTCTTTTTTTATCTTTAAAAGAAAGTAGGCAGAAAAAGTTTTGTGTTTTGAAGTGTAATTTTTCATCAGAAACAGTGACGCTTAGCGATCTTTGTCACATATATTGTGTGTGTGTGTTTTCCAGTATAGTAATGAGAACTAGGGGGGGTAATGTGGTCAACTTACCCTAACAAATAGGTTACTCAATCTATCAAAAGGCTTTTTAATTTATGCAAAATGCATTTTTTTGCTGAAATATGACCTGGGGTCTGATTTATAATATGTTTGTAGAAGCTGTCCTAAAAGTAAGCATACAACAGAATCAATTTACAGTTTAATGAATTTATTTATCAAAGATTACGGCTCATAGGACGATTAAAGTGTCTCAATTTAGGGTGCTTTCACACCTCGATAGATTTGTTTTGTTCCCCAATAAGGGGTTAAAATTGTTACAATGTTGCATTTTGTTATTGGTGCGTTCGCTTTCACACGGAAAAGTTTCTAAATGAATCAAAATAGCTGTCACGTGCAAGTAAACCCTCCTCACATCGGTCAGAGTTTGGTTTACTTGACAAGATTTGTCTCAGCTCTCATACACATGTCGTTATATTAATTTATGATGATAAGAATTGAGACTTAAGCGAAAAGAATTTTTAGCCCCCTTTGACTTTTTCCTTGTTTTTTAAATATTCACCAAATGATGTTTAACAGAGCAAGGACATTTTCACAATATGTCTAATAATATTTTTTCTTCGGGAGAAAGTCTTATTTGTTTTATTTCAGCTAGAATAAAAGCAGTTTTGAATTTTTTCAAAAACATTTTAAGGACAAAATTATTAGCCCCTTTAAGCAATTTTTTTTTCTCGATATTCTACAGAACAAACATTGTTATACAAAAACTTGCCTCATTACCCTAGCTTGTTTAGATAACCTAATTAACCTAGTTAAGCCTTTAAATGTCACTTTAAGCTGTATAGAAGTGTCTTGAAAAATATCAAGTAAAATATTCTGTACTGTCATCATGGCAAAGATAAAATCAGTGATTAGAGAGGAGTTATTAAAACTATTATGATTAGAAATGTGCTGAACTAATCTGCTCTCCGTTAAACAGAAATTGGGGAGAAAACTAAACATTGGCTAATAATTCTGACTTCAACTTTATGCCTACTACATATCCATAATACACTGTGATATACCCTGTATTTCCTCCTTACTACAACTGAATACTCGTGTTTCAGCTGAGTGGAGACCACCTCATTCAGGCGATTTGTTGTGGCACAGTTGCGAGATTCACTTATGACTAGGGCCACACGGAATCTGCGCGCGCAGAATTCCGCAGATTTCTACAGATTTTTAGCCCATCTTTCATTCTGTTTATTTAATTTCAGTAATAATATTTACTAATATGAAAATACACATATGATTTATTTACAATACAGTTTGTAAAGTACTATTTTCTGTCTTTTAGTAGTGATTTTATATGAGAGACTTGCTTTGTTTACCAAATAAAGTGGATCTAATTGGATTCGCATTGTAAAGATTAAATACATGTTAAAAAGGTATTACTTTTATTTCATATATAACATTTTTAGTTCAGATACTCCTAAAATGATTCCGCATAAATCTGCAGATTTTTAACAAAATACTTCGCAGAAATAGCAAAAAAATGTCCGCAGATTCCGTCTGGCCCTAGTAATGAGTTATTAATACTATTATGATTAGAAATGTGTTGAACAAATCTGCTCTCCGTTAAACAGAAATTGGTGAAAAAAATAAACAGGGGGGCTAATAACGCTGACTTTAACTATGCCCCTTACATATCCATAATACACTGTGGTATAGTGTTTTATTTTAGTTCTTTGGATTGTATTTGTTTCTTACTACAACTGAATTGCTCTAGAGTTTGTTTCAGCTGAGTGGAGACCACCTCATTCAGGCGATTGTTGTGGCACAGAATCGAGTGCGGTTGCGAGATTCACTAAAGACCAAATGAACCAAGCTAACAGGTCAAACACGGCAGGTTCCAAAACAAACGACTCTGTGAAAGCAGCCTAAAAGTTAAGGATGTTTATTTGTGTCACTCAAATCTGCGCTCATTCTCCCATCATGTTTGTTTTTATGTATAACAACTTTTGCATGTGAAGTGGCGTACGCACATTTCCACCCGTTTTGTGCTTACGCCACATTAATAAATGAGACCCCTGGTCATGTTCTTGACCATTTTCGTGAGATTCGCTCCATTGGGTCACAGATTCTTTAGGTTTGCTTTTCCTGGGTTATTTTGCCCCCATTTGAATGTGATGCAGCTCTAATTTATTTATGTCTGTTTCCATTTGGTAAGTGGGTTGAGTTTTGATATAATACTTAATACTTCATGTCTTAATCCTTCACTTCAGCCTTATTTCACAAGTTTCCACTACAGAACTGAATTAAGTGCAATTTTAGAAGACGAGGGACGTTTCTTTAAAGCTACAGAACTATCAGAATTGCCATTCGTGTGCAGTCATATCAAACAGTATCTTGCATCTGTGTGAGTTTGGCTTCAGAAACACTGACATGTCGAAGGATAGGACTTTGGGATAAAATATATTTCCTCAACAAATGAGAGAAATAAATGCATCGGGACCCATTTTACAGTAGTTCCAAAGTGCTTTTAATATAGTTAACTTTAATCTGACGGTGGATGGTGCTGGTTGTGGATTCTGTTGACAGAGCTTAATAGGGGTGTGCGATATTTACAGTATTGTTGCTTTAACAAATGTGTGAACTCGTATTGTCTTTGTCACGCACTTTGCAAATGAATAAATAATTATATATATTTATTTATTAAAACAAATACACCTAGCAAAAACCGTTTTTTTAAAGTGAAAAAGCATTGGCTGCGAGATGAAGCCTTGAATTTGGTTAGAATTAATGAGCCTGTAATTCGATATAATGGTGAAAAATATCATTGTATGTGATTATTTTGTAAGATATACGTGTCATTTTCTTGAATATAACCAAAATTGCAAATGGGATACTAATTTATTCAACAATATACATCAAAAAAGAAGTTAATATTGAGTTTTTGACACAATAATGTCCTTTTTTTTCCTCTTAGGCTTAGAATTTGACAGTGAAATTAGATTAAAATACCAGCGCTGAATATTTGTACATCTCGAAACATTTTTCTTTTCTTCATGGATTAATCTTTTTTTTAATTTTTTTTAATCTAAAATATCTCGTCAACGGTTGTTTGAGTTACTTGCTTTGTTTCTAAATGAATCGGTCATGAACAAATCATGATTCTGTAAATACCGCACACTCCTAAAGGCTAGAGTAAGCAGGTTATTCTTTACAAAATGAATCAGAAAGAGGAAGAATATTACAAATCTTCAGTCACTACCTCTGGTTTTGGTCATTTTGACTTTACTGAATGAATTAGCGACGTCTTGCTATATTTGGAAGTGATCAAACATTCTAATATTCTCTCTGAAACATCGTCATGATTGACAGTGCTGTCAATTTAATTAAAGAATTTTGGGTTACACGTCATTTTAAGGTGTCCTTGTTACAGTGGTACTATTCGTTTACCTACTAAGTGATATAAAAAAAGTGTACTTACTATATGGTTGGGATTTAGAATGTGCGTTGGGTAAAGTGTTATTTGCACGTAATTGTGCATAATTAATTGTAATTACTATAGTATGCACATGTAACAACGACACCCTAAGATAAAGTATTAGTAAGTGGTATTTTTCTACGTCTACACTAATCCCGATCAATTTAAACACTGGTTTTCAATTCTTTCCGTCATCCACACTAAAACGACTGAGAATGCTTTTGTTCATGTACTGAACAAAACTGGATCATTTTGACTGCATCACATTATACTAAAATGTGTCAGTGGTTTTGAAAGCCTCCGTTTTCACAACACAATATCACAGAAATTCGTAACTTTAGTGGCTAATTCGTGTGAATTCGTACAATCTCATTTGTACAATTAAGTACGCCTTATCCCTCAGTGACTGTTAGGTTTAGGGGCGGGGTTTGGTGCCACGCCTCTTTTTAAAATCGTAAATTTTTAAACGACTGAACTAAATTTAGCCACTAAACTGACAAAACGTAAAATAGTTACGTTTCCTCGTGAGATCAGGCTGGTTTTCACGGTCCACACTGCTACATGAAATCGTAGTTTTCAAATGTATTTACTTTGAACAGCATTTTCTTAAGATATGTTTTTGTTTGTCGTTGTCTCAGTGTGGACGAAAGGCCGAAACGAAGAGAAAAAAATATGCGTTTTTAAATAAAAAACGTGTTAGTGTGGGCATGGCCTTTCATAAATCTTATTCTAATCCTGTTATGTGAAAAACAAATGTCACGGATACAAAAACAATCAACGTCTTATTTGCACATATTGTTTTACTTGTTAGAAAATAATCAATTTTATTATAAAAAAAACCCTTCACTTATTGTAAATTATTTAAAAAAATTCGCATGTTGACTAGAAATCCATACTTTAGGGCTGGGAAATTAATCAAAATGTTTATTTCCATGTGCATTTTGTCATTAAAGCTGGTTCAGATGGTGCAGAGTTTACTACACAGTGTCGTAGTTCACTGACAAGCTACGCACAAACATGTTTAAAGCCAATTTAATCTGTTGATAATGACACAGAGTTCTGATAATAAGAGCTGTTTGTGGCTTTGTAGTAAATGCTACTGGGTGAAAATACCACATATAATTACGATTTTACTCCCATCTCGCTTCATAACTTGGCTGAGGGGTTTTAGAATGAGTAAAACAACATTTTACGATGTGGTCTATCCACTGGTTTGTCAAGTCTGATCTCATAAGGAAACATAACTATTTTACGATTTGTCAGTTTAGTGTCTAATTCGTACAAATTCATAGAGTTCAATCGTATGAAAATGTACGATTTTTTAAAAGGAGGCTTGGCACTAAACTCCGCCCCTACACCCAACCCTCATTGGGGGATAAACAAATCATACCAAATTGTATGAATGAGATCGTACAAATTAGCTAGTGAATCAAAAATAATGAATGTATGTTGATAAATAATGAAAAATAATGTTGACCGATCGTGCCCATTTTTGACATCACATGATCTGCTAAAACAAGACCACGACTTTTTTTTTAAACTCATCCTGGATTTTTTTTGGTAAATGTGAATGGTAAATTTCCATTGTAATTTTATACACATCTTATCGAATGCAAAGTTTTTTTTTTTTTAATGCTAATTTTCAAAACGTTTGCGCATCTAGCCATTTCCAT
>CAIGQQ010033255.1:5015315-5040050 GCA_903798035.1 Danio albolineatus
TAGGGCGCCACGGTGGCGTAGTGAATAGCACGTTCGCCTCACAGCAAGAAGGTCGCTGGTTCGATCCCTGGCTGGGCCAGTAGGCATTTCTGTGTGGAGTTTGCATGTTCTCCCCGTGGTTGCGTGGGTTTCCTCCGGGTGCTCCGGTTTCCCCCACAGTCCAAAGACATGCGGTACAGGTGAATTGGGTAAGCTAAATTGTCCGTAGTGTATGTGTGTGAATGAGAATGTATGGATTCTTTCCCGGAGATGGGTTGTGGCTGGAAGGTCATCCGCTGCGTAAAACAAATGCTGGATAAGTTGGCGGTTCATTCCGCTGTGGCAACCCTGGATTAATAAAGGGACTAAGCCGAAAAGAAAAAGAATGAATGAATATATATATATATTTTTTTTATTTTTTTATTTTTTATTTTTTTGCATAAATCTGTTAATCAACCTCAGTCCTGATCAAAACTACTAAATTGCTAAGAAAATTACAGGATTTTAACTCTTTATTGGCAAATTCATAAATGATGTCACTGATTTGGTGAAAAAAAACACAAAATGACATATCTTCAATATAAAAAGTGATTGCGGATTGTTTTTTTTTAACCTTTTATTAAAGTCTTGGACATGTGACACAACATTGCCTTTGATACATTGTTTTTGATTGATTTTCAGCCCCGTTGACTTCCATTATATCCACATTTGATGGTGCATAAATATATGAAGTCTTTGTTTTTGTTTACTCCATGTAGTTCTGAGAGCTGGGATGCATTATTTGATAGCTGAGACGCATATTTTTCACTTCCATTATAACCACCTTTTTTTAATTACTAAACCATGACACCATATTTTCCTGTTGAAAAGAGGTAACATTTTTTATTTTTACTGTTGATTATTAGTTGGCACCATTAACCCTTTGCAAAAAAGTATAACAGCAAATTAAAGTTTTAATATGTGTATGTAAAGGTGTGACAGTGTGAGAGTGACCATTGCGCACTTACTTAGATGTGTCTGAAAAAAATCAAAACATGCATCTCAGCCCTCAGAACTACATGGAGTAAACAAAAACAAAGACTGTATTTATACACCATCAAATGTGGTTATAATGGAAGTCAATGAAGCAAAAACACCCACCAACAGTAATTTAGGGAGAAAAAAATTAAAACAATGCATCAAAGCCGATGTTATTAATCACTCACACGTCCAAGACTGTAATAAAAAGTAAAAAAAAACAATCCACAAATACTTTTTACATTGCAAAAACGTAATTTTGTGATTTTTTTTTCACCAAATCAGTGACATCATTTGTGAACTTTACAATTAAAGAGTTAAAATCCTGTATTTTTTAAAACAATTTAGTAGTTTTGATCAGAACTGAGGTTGATTAACAGATTTATGCAGAAAAAAATATGGGAAAAAAAAATATCTGATTCACTTTTATAGCATTTTAATTCAGTGGATGTTTTCATCCCTAACAAAAGGGTAATAAACTTGAACAGTACACAAGGTTAATCAGTTTTTTTTTACCTTTTCACATAAATCATTGCTTCAAAACCAAAAAAAGTCACACTTATCACTTAAAGGTGGTCCTACTTCTGTCTTTTCATATGTTTTGCTTGTACACGAAACGTGTACTGCAAATGTATTCATATATTCTGTCTCTTTGTTAGGTTTTCATTTTATTTGCGTTCCAGTTGTTTCCTATCATTCATAGTGAAGTGTCCTTGGGCGCTTGAAAGGTGCTTTTTGAAATAAATAAAAAACAGATATTTGTGATGGAGGAAACTCGTAAAATTGATTTGATTCACATTCTATTGGAACATGAAGACACGGCGAGGCATCACATGAAAGCGGCTTCAGTGTTCGACACAATCTTGTTGTTCTGTGTCCTTTCTATTGTCGCTCATATCACACAGGAGGACTATAAATCACACACATTCACAACCGTGATGGACTCAATCATGACCACCCAGCCGAAAATGAGACGTAATCCATTCATCAGTGACAGACGGAGAGAAGGAAAAAAATGAGAGAGAGAGAGAGAGACTCTGAACGCAAGATTAAAGGAGAAACATGCCTTCTAGGCTGAGTTTAGTAATACTGACTTGTCGTGACTCTCCACCATAACATCTCCTGTTAGATGTTTGGTGTAGTTTTGAAAATGAGGGCATGTCACACAACCTGTCCATCACGACATCTGTCTAATTTGTAAGGTCGAGTGGAAAAAATAAGACTGAGTTTGATTTGACGTCCTCTAACATCAATGACAGAAAAAATAATAATATGAGAATCAATATCTTGTGTCTTGTACAAGCTGATAGACGTGTTTATATTCCAGTCTGAGCTCTGCAGCATTCAAACTGATTCCAAAAGGCTATGCCATGCTGTCCTTTTTATTTCAGTTTCATGCTAATACTTGACTTTATTTTAGTTTTTTTATTATTATTGCATAACAAGAACAATAGCATACAAAAAAATAAGGAATACAATGCTTCCGTTTTTTTTACATCAAAGGAACAAATCAGTATAGAATAAAAAAAACAAAAATAAAATAAATAAAATTACAGGGGATATAAAAAAATTATTAAAAATTTGCATAAGAAAGGGATTCCAAAATTGCATACATCTTTATAGCTTTTTTATTTTTTATGTCTTTTAGGGTTTCGATACAGTGCTTAAGATCAATTTTAAACAAATAAATATTTGGTTTATCATTACAACATTTTTTTTTTGTGTACATGGTACTTCCCATATATTATCATTAAATTAATAAATAAATTTTGCTCTAAAGTTTTGTTATTATTAGTATTGTATATCAAAAATATATCCTTACAGGAAAACTGAATTTTTTATTTTTGTAATTTTAAATATAAGATCTTCAACATCAAACCAAAACATTTGGGTATATGTGCATTCAAAAAACAGGTGTTTTATCGATTCCTCCTCTAATCCACAAAAAGTGCACGCAGATTCCATGTCTCTAAAAAAATTCCCAACAACTTGTTTCACTGGATAAATTAAATATATGAGTTTATATGTCACTTCTTTAACTTTGTTGGTGGGACAGTATTTACTAGGTAATTTTTTCCACTCAATCTGCTCAAATAAGGAATTCCAAAAAGATTTGCATTTAGGCAACAATGTGGTTCTGCATAACTTTTTAATGTAAAAATGATTAAAGTTAATGTCTATAATTTTCACACCATTAATACTTAACTGATTAGTATGTAAAGAATTGTATTCAGAGAATAAATTACTGGATAAGAGCTGAATAAGTCCACTAGGAATTGCATCAAATACTATTGCAAATTCTTTAGTTGTTATGGGGATCTTGTAATAATTGAGAAATTCACAATCATTATAAAGTTGTCCATTACTTTTTGAATTACTGTCTCACCAATATAATGTCATTATTGGACCAATTTCTATAGAATAAGGATTTATTTTTAAAAGTTATATATCTGTTGTTCCATATTACAGATTTATGTGGAGAAAAATTATGCTTATAAATAAGCATCCAAAGTAAGCATACCTGTTTATGAAAAGAGGAAAGTTTTATCAGCACCTTGTTAATGTCAAAATTACATCTTAAAAAAAATTCTAAACCCCCCACCTGGTCAAAAACTAATTCAGGGATGATGCTCCAAATTTGGTCTTTAGAATTCAGGTGCTAATAATACTTGACTTGAGCTGTTTCATTGTTATTGATTGACATCCAACTTAAGACTCTGTAGAAACTAATAAGGCTACAGCGATAAGCATTCTAGCCGATTAAATACATCATTATTTGCCTCTCAATCTGCAATTGATATGAATTTTGGGATGCTTCATAAAAAACTGCCTCAGCCTACTTTTTTTTATTCCTTCATTCATTTTCCCTCAGCTTAGTCCTTTATTTTTCGGAGGTTGCCACAGTGGAATGAACCACCAACTATTCCAGTATATGTTTTACCCAGCGGATGCCCTTCCAGCTGCAACCCAGTACTGGGAGACACACATAGACTCTCACATTTACACACACTCATATACAATGGTCAATCTTGTTTACCCAATTTACTTACAGCGCATGTCTTTGGATTGTGGGGGAAACAAGAGCACCCGGAGGAAACCTACGCCAACACGGGGAGAACATGCAAACTCCACACAGAAATGTCAACTGGCTCAGCCGGGACTCGAACTAGCGACCTTCTTGCTGTCAGGCGACAGTGCTAACCATTGAGCCAACGTGCTGCTGAAAAATCATCTACTATTTAGTTTGAAGATTTATTTTTTCCAAGCCTCTCCTCTCCAACTGCATACTCTGCTCTGATTGGTCAGATGTGAGCCTAGTCAGTTGTTGTGATTGGTGGACCACTTTTCGTAGATATTGGAAATCAAACATGCATGGCCATATCTGAGTTAAAGCTCCAGAAGCTTTGTCGGTCCTCAAAAATAACAATTGCAATCAGTTGTGACAATAACTATGTCAATTTTATCAAATCATTCAAACATTATTGCACTAATGTACAGCTGAAGGCAAAGTTACTTACTTGACCTACTTTTGAATTGTAAAATAAGTTTCTCCGGGAACGTTTCATTGCACGTTTAAGATGACAAATCCCCTAGAGGGCACTGTTTGCAATACATTGCTTAGGGTAGTTTTGTTGTGTGTTTTAGATATATATCCATAAGAAGGTAGTACCTGTACAGATCACTTAGAAAAAATTGACCTAAATAGTGTCTTTAAAAGCAAATGTAAGAGAAAAGTGCACTTTCACCAAATAGTCTTGATTCGTTTTAGAAATTTTAGTGAAACATGTTCAAGTACCTTTTTGAGGCTTCACAAAAATGTAGGCCAAAGCACATTTTTCCCATGAGCCTGCGTTGAAATAAATAGACTCAGTTGGAAAAGAAATTGAGAAAATGTGTTTAGGAAATTTTTGCAAAATTGAAAAGATAGGTGTTATATTATTAAAAAAAAGTATGAAACTTTGACCTCATCAAATATATGAAAGAAACAATAGATTAATGCAAATTATGCAAAACTACAAAAAAAAAAACATATAAAAACTAATTATATTTCATATTCAATCATATTCAACAACTATAGAGCCAATGGTTGATTCCAGAAGAACTGGCCAAGGTAAGGTTGCTTCAGCCTGATTTCATGACTTCAGTCTTACAAAAATGAACGATTTTAAAAAGGAGACGTGGCACCAAACCAAACCCCTAAACCCAACCATCATTGGGGGATGAGCAAATTAAACTAAATTGTACGAATGAGATCAGACAAATTTATACGAATTAGGAATCTCTGGGAAACATCCACACATTCTCATTCACACACATACCTTACGGACTATTTAGCTTACCCAATTCACCTGTACGGCATATCTTTGGACTTGTGGAGGAAACCGGAGCACCCGGAGGAAACCCGCGCAAACACAGGGAGAACATGCAAAATGCCAACTGACCCAGCCGAGGCTCGAACCAGCGACCTTCTTGCTGTGAGGCGACAGCACTACCTACTGCACCACCGTGTCGCCCTAAGATAGGTGTTATATATATATATATTTATATTTAAAAAAAACTATGAAACTTTGACCTCATCAAATCTAAGAAACAAACAATAGATTAACGCAAAATACAATACAAAGTACAAAAAACATATGAAAACTAATTATATTTCATATTTAACAACTATAGAGATACACCAGAGCCAATGGTAGATTCCAGAAGAACTGGCCGAGTTAAGGTTGATTCAGCCTGATTTCATGAGTTTAGTCGTACAAATATTTACAATTTTAAAAAGGAGACGTGGCACCAAACCCCACCCCTAAACCCAACCATCATTGGGGGATGAGCAAATTAAATTAAATTGTAGGAATGAGATCAGACAAATTTATACGAATTAGCCACTAAATCAAAAAGTTACGAATTGCCATGAGATAGCGCTGGTTGTTTTCAACAAGTTGAGTCACTGACCGAGCTTAAATGTCAAAATTGTTGAAATTAATTTTGAAATAGGCAGTTTTTTTATAAGTGAACAAATATTTGAAGTCTGAACAACTATATTCTTGTATAAATCTCCTGAAAACATTGTGACAACAATAGTAGTATTTGCAAAATCATTATGACTTTGGTTCAGCAGCAAACAGTGATGAACATGGCCTTTAATATTTATTCATTCATTTTCTTTTCGGCTTAGTCCCTTCACCAATCCGGGGTCGCCACAGCGGAATGAACCGCCAACTGATCAAGCATTTGTTTTACGCAGCAGATGCCCTTCCAGCTGTAACCCATCTCTGGGGAACATCCATACAATCTCATTCACACACATACACTACGGACAATTTAGCCAACCCAATTCATCTGTACCGCATATCTTCGGACTGTGGGGAAACCAGAGCACCTGGATGAAACCCACGCGACCACGGGGAGAACATGCAAACTCCACACAGAAATGCCAACTGACCCAGCCGAGGCTCGAACCAGCAACCTTCTTGCTGTGAGGCGACAGCACTACCTACTGCTATATTTTATATATATATATATATATCTAAAAAAAGTATGAAACTTTGACCTAATAAATCTTTGAAACAAACAATAGATTAACGCAAAATACAATACAAAGTACAAAAAACATATGAAAACTAATTATATTTCATATTTAACAACTATAGAGATACACCAGAGCCAATGGTAGATTCCAGAAGAACTGGCCGAGTTAAGGTTGATTCAGCCTGATTTCATGAGTTCAGTTGTACAAATATTTACAATTTTAAAAAGGAGACATGGCACCAAACCCCACCCCTAAACCCAACCATCATTGGGGGATGAGCAAATTAAATTAAATTGTACGAATGAGATGAGACAAATTTATACGAATTAGCCACTAAATCAAAAAGTTACGAATTGCCATGAGATAACCTTGGTTGTTTTCGACAAGTTGAGTCACTGAATGAGCTTAAATGTCAAAATTGTTGAAATTAATTTTGAAATAGGCACAGTTTTTTATAAGTGAACAAATATTTGAAGTCTGAACAACTATATTCTTGTATAAATCTCCTGAAAACATTGTGACAACAATAGTAGTATTTGTAAAATCATTATGACTTTAATTCTGCAGCGAACAGTGATGGACATGGCTTTTAATATATAAAAACATTTCCATTTATTAATGTTACACAAAGCAACTTACAATAAAAAGAGTTAGATAATCAGAAGACGTGCTAGTAATAAAGAGTTTTATACCTGTAGAACAACACAAGCTAGAAAATACAAGATGTAAATTATTGTAGCAGTGATCTTTATCTGACTAATGTTTGATTCGTACATGTAGCATTTATCATGATAAAGTTAGTATGCACACAATTTTATTTAAAGTAATCTAAGCTTAATATGCTTAACCTAGCCTGTCCACCTGATGAAAATGAAAAATGGCTTCAAGGATGGCCAGCTTGATCTGTTTCAATAATGCTGTACCGTTGCTTAACATCTGGTGGTGCTGTAGTGTCAGTTTTATTCAGGGTTTCTTTTTTTTATAACCATCTCATCTAGCAGCTGGGCCGTGTGATCGCTTTTTTCAGCTCGAGAACTAAAACAGTCGAGACGTTTCCATCAGGATTCATTTAAGCCCGACGCGCAGTGATCTATTGCCCATGAAACACACAATCCTGCAGCCACCAAAACACTGCGCGACTCGCTCTGTGTTTACACTGTAAAATAACAAGTGCTGTAGACGAACGCAATGATAAGAATGGAATACAATCGAGAACAAAGCGATCAGGGTTGCATAATGACAGGATGAGTGAACGCGCCGGGTCTTTCGCTAGATGGGTGGTCGTTTTGACAGGAGGATCTTCTTACGGCGTCTCTCAGGAGAGTCTCCTACGCTATTCAGCTCCTTATCAGAACATCAGATGTTTACAGTCTTATATTTCATGTGGCCATTTGGCTTGCCTTTTATGCCACTGCGAAGAGATAAAGATTGCAGGAGTCAACCAGGAAGAAACAGTCTGAGACCGTTGCAACACAAGACACGAGCACTTCAATAATATAGATAAAAGATTGTATTGGGGAAAAACAAGGAGGCTGGTTTAGAAAATTGCTAAATGTAATCTATCAGTGAAATCAGTATTGTTTTCATTCCTGGAACTTGGATTTTGGACTCAACTTCCTACATTGAGACGTGCAATATGCCATAAAGCCATTGGAAATGAGATTTATCCAACTTGCGGTAATCCACAAGGTATTTTGAAGCGTTGTATCGCTGACAACAGAGTTGAGGATCTATGTGCAGTTTATTTACATAGAAGTCGTGCAGGCAATAGCCAAAGATGGCAAACAGTAGCATAAAGCTAATCCAAAATCATAGTCAAAAGCAGGTGAGTGATCAATAGAGGAAGCAAAGAATCAATAACGGAAAAACCAGGCAACGATCAATCACGGAATGACTAGATAGCATTAAAGCTTCATAATGCTACAATAATAGTGAACAATACTTAACAAAATCTGTGTGTGTGCTGTATATATGGTCCATGTAATCAGTCTTTGAGCAACTCCCAGCTGTGTGTGTAATCAACGGAAAACCAGAACAGGTGTGTGTGTGCGGTGCATGACAGGATTTGTAGTCCACATGGTGACGGGATTGTACTCCAAATGAATGTAGGGAAAAACACAGTTGCAGCTACTGCAAAGAGATAAAGATTGCAGAAGGACTCAACCATAAAGAAACAGTCTGGACCGTTGCAACACAAGACACGAGCACTACAATAATATAGATAAAAGATTATTTTGGGGAAAAACAAGGAGGCTGGTTTAGAAAATGGCTAAATGTAATCTATCAGTGAAAATAGCATTGTTTTCATTCCTGGAACTTGGATTTTGGACTCAACTTCCTACATTGAGATGTGCAATATGCCATAAAGCCACTGGAAATGAGATTTATCCAACTTGCGGTAATCCACAAGGTATTTTGAAGCATTGTATCGTAAAGGCGCTGACAACAGAGTTGAGGATCTATGTGAAGTTTATTTACATAGTCATGCAGGCAATAGTCAAAGATGGGCCAACAGTAGCATAAAGCTAATCCAATATCATAGTCAAAAGCAGGCGAGTGGTCGGTACAGGTGACAAAGAATCAATAACGGAAAAACCAGGCAACGATCAATCACGAAATGACTAGATAGGATTAAAGCTTCGTAATTCTATAATAAAAGTGAACAGGACTCAGCGAAGTCTGTGCGTGTGCTGTATATATGGTCCATGTAATCAGTCTTTGAGCAACTCCCAGCTGTGTGTGTGTTATCAATGGAAAACCGGAACAGGTGTGTGTGTGAGATGCATGACAGGATTTGTAGTCCACATGGTGACGGGATTGTAGTCCAAATGAATGTAGGGCTGGACCAGTAAACGATATTATATCGAATAACGATTAAACTATGTTTATTTAAGAAATAATAATAAAAAACAGCTTATTTTTACATTGCAAGATGCTCCAAAACTGAATTAAAAACACAGTTGCAGCTACTGCAAAGAGATAAAGATTACAGAAGGACTCAACCATAAAGAAACAGTCTGGACCGTTGCAACACAAGACACAAGCACTACAATAATATAGATAAAAGATTGTATTGGGGAAAAACAAGGAGGCAATTGCTAAATGTAATCTACATTTTGTGTGCTGTATATACGGTCCATGTAATGAGTCTTTGAGCAACTCCCAGCTGTGTGTGTAATCAACGGAAAACAGGAACAGGTGTGTGTGAGGTGCATGACAGGATTTGTAGTCCATATGAATGTAGGGCTGGGGATAAACTATATTATATCGAATCACAATGGAATTTATGTCAATCCCAATGATAAGCTCTTGTCTTTTTTTTGGCTGTTGATCTAAGAGCCAATCACACAGCTGAAATGTGCAACAATGAGAATCTAAAAGTGTGTTGATGTTAGAGATTTTATTGGAAAAATTTTATTGGACGAAAATGTTATGCCATTTAATGGACACTTTGTTTACAGTGTTGTTTAAGTCATTCTAATATCCCTCAGCCAAAGTCTGTCATCAATGTGGTTCAGTATTTTTAACTCCAGAACTGTCTTAAGCGTCTGCACTCTCAAAGAGTGTCTCATGCCTCCAAAAGCTTTTGCGCATTTATTGCATTTAGTTTTTTTGAGATGCAAGTAGGGATGGGTTCTGAATTATAAAAGCTAAATTACAAAAGACCAAAGTGTCGATAGGCTCTCATGTTAACGATTCTGCTATCGGTACTGGAGAATTATTGCTGAATAAACATTACTTACAGTTGCATAATTTACTAGACCAACCTTTTCTAATATGCCATATTTGATATTCGTCTGCACAGTTAGCAATCTCGCATGAGAAATGCTTGTGTTTCCGGCAAGTGCGTCAAGTATTAAAGCCTTCACAGTTCTCAGCTGTGCACTCACACTCAGCGGAGGCTCGGGCTAAGCGCACACACATAGCTTGTGACACAGACTTGCATGTGCACACACAGCTCGTAAGCTTACGGAGCAAACCAAACGGGTTGTATTTCCCGAGTGGACAGCGACAATGCCCATTGCAACAAACGCAGCAAGTTGTTTTCTTGTGTAAGTGGAAACGCAAGCAATCTGGCTAAGTGAAAGTATCTTTCAAAAGTGCATAAACTGCAATGAAAAGTAATGAAACGTTTTTGACTGCTTAGCTACTAAAGGTAACGTTACATCATCCACATTGTTATGCCAGTAGTAAATCACCTAAATTAGTAAAACATTAATAGTTAAATAATCACATTCGGTTATAGGCATGGGCCGGTATAAGATTCTGACGGTATGATAACCTTGGATAAAAATATCACGATTTCACGGTTTGACGATATTGTGATCACTACTCTAAAATATACTCCTTTTAAGTGTCTGGGTAAAAAAAACACATTATATTTTATTCTGAGAAACATTTAAAATACTTTGGAGCACTAAACATGTCAGGCTAAATAATGAAAATGAATCATTGACTTCTGCTGTCTACATTTGTTTCAATAACACAGATTTCTTTACAATTTAAAACATCATCTTTGGATATATTTTCTGCTGGAGACACTGTTGTCCTAAAAAAAACAACAACAACAACCAAAAAAAAATGTAAATAAAAAAATCTCACACATACCTTAAGAACGGTATTACAGAAAATTTTGGTGGTTTTAAAACCTTGACTTTTCCAAACCGCAGTATACCCTGAAAACGGTTATCGTCCCATGCCTATTCGGTTACAATGAAAACAGTATTTTTTTCTGCAGTAGCCTAAATAAATCTTAAACATTAAAATTCCTTTACATCAGCTGTATTTACAAATATAGCCTATGAATAGCCTAGTAATAAGCTATGCTTATTAAAAAATAATAAAAAAACTGCTTATTTTTACATTGCAAGATGCTCCAAAACTGTATTAAAAACACTAACTCCCAAAACACAGTAAACTCATGTGAATGCGTTAACAAAAAAATCATAAACATTATCTCATTCTACTGCATTTTGCAACTCAAAGAGGGTATTTCTAACTGCAGGGAGCACAATAATAACTCAAGAAAGGTCTCGACTTCTGCCAGAATAGTCAAACATGTTGATTTTTCTCCAGAAGAATGGTTAAACGTCACTTTCCTTTGACCCATTGTACATTATTTTACAGAAAAAAAAAAAAAAAAATTGTGTACCAATTTTCATTTTAGGTTTATTTTATATTAAAAACATAATAATAAACCAAAGTGTTGTTAATTCTGTTCAATTGGTTTGTGTTTTACAGAAAACATACAGAAAGTACCGATAAAAGAACCGTTAAAGTACCGAACCGATAAAAGGTATCGATAAAAGTAGTAATACCGTTAAAACCTTAACGATACCCATCCCTAGATGCAAGTAATTTATTATATAAGAAAACAAATGTCTGCAGTGGCTCATAACTCATATTGAAATTTGGCTAGTCAGTCAAAGATTCTAATGTACAACATCTATTTTGCAAATATTTTGCAGAATGATTTAGGCACATCCAAAAAACCTTTGCTGATGATAACCCAACAAACCAACATCTTTGTTCTGCCAATCAAACCAGGCTTTGTTGACATGTTGTGCACACGTTCTGAGCATGTATATGGATGATATCCCACGTCCAACAGAGTGGAAAATATCAACACAACACTGGACAAAGCATTTTTAGTTCCCACTTAAAATGGAAGTCACATCCAGCTGTCAGAAGAGTGTGATTTTGAAGAAGTCACCTGTGCCTCAGTAAGCGTCCTCCTGTCTCCGAGAGCTATGGATTGAGACGTGCGGTTTTATTAAAGAATGGATTTTTTCTTGACGTGACAACTTGATGGGCCTCTTCATTTAAAACTGAAACTCCTTTGCGCAGACAGATTTTCCTTCTGTTTTCAGTGCTTTGTGCCTGTTAGACGTCAATATAATCTGCAAAGACAATGTGTTTAGTTTATTGTGGCAGTTTTAACAATGCATGTATTCACATAAACATATTTCGTGGGTCATGAACATGCACGACTCATGAAAATTATTCATGATTCAAATGTCGTAAACTTTAAAAATCATTTGTTTTTCATGAGGAGATTTGAAGAGTAGATACGCAAAACATTATCAATATGACTAGTTGCTATAAAATAAAATTTGAGCTAAACAGCGTCATGATTCTCACTTCACATATTGACGTCTGGTCAGAGCTCATTTGATTCACTTTGTGATGCTCTGGGTAACCCTTTGGTGATGTTTTACGTCGAGTATATGATGAGTCAGGAGTGAGAATGTGGTGTCTAAGCATTTGCAACACATTTATTGAACTGAACTGAATCAACATTAAAAAGACTTCAGCTTAAGAATGAAACAGATAACACCCACCCCCCAAAAATAAATAAATCCCCATATTAAATGTGTTCTTCTGGAGCTGTTTCTTTGTAAATAAACAGTTAAATGGTGAGTAATATTTTTTTAATATTATTATTCACAAAACAAAATTTAATAGTATACATTAGCAAACAGTTTAGCTTATTAAAATTAGCTATTGTAAATAAATAGAATCAAGTTATCAAATCTCATTAATCTTTTTCTTACTGTATAACTTACACATTCTGAATAAAGAGCGACGAATGAATCTCATTTATTTGGATTTTTTTTGTTTGATTACATTAAATAACAGAGGTGTCACTTTAAAAATGCACACATTTAACGTTATAATGAAAGCATTTGGTTGTTTTGCAAATTTTTTTTTGCTCATTTAGGATAAAATTAGTTGTGTTTGAAAAACAAACAAACATCAAGATCGACATCTTTAGATGTTATTATTATTAATTATGTGTATATGTCTGATCAAACACACACCCAAAACCCAGTATCCACTTTCGCTACACTTCAAATCGAATGTGCAGAATCTGTTTGGGAAACAGCGTCTATTTATCACTATGGAGCGCGTCAGCTGACAGCCACACACCGCTTTATGACTGTTTTGAGGATTGCATAGGAGGAGCGACGGCACCTGTAATGAAAAGGAAAGGGAATCGAGCCGTTTTTATATTTATTTGAAAGTGTTTCATGCCTAAATAAAACTAAAGCACAGAATGGACTCACATTTAAGAGCAAGTGGCGGCCCCTGGTGGTTCGGCGGTATGGGTTACGTATAAGGAGGATCGGCTCTTTAATGTTTTCTGCCACCCTTCAGAGAAAGACTGAAAATACGGAAGAATCACGGGAAAAACGGCAGGGTTGACATGTAAGATACAGCCTGGTCCAGGATTATAGAGACCTCAGGATAAGAAAAAACACACTAATATAAGCTAATATCAAATTATAATGTCTTTTGGGAAGCCTCTGGTTGCCCTAATTAATGCCGCCTAACAATCCTTTTGAGCATTTGAATTTCAGGGCAGGGTTTGAGCCTCGGCTGGGTCAGTTCTGTGTGGAGTTTGCATGATCTCACCATGTTCGCGTAGGTTTCCTCCGGGTGCTCTGTGTGTTTCCCCCACAAGTCCAAAGACATGCGCTATAGGTGAATTGGATGAGCTAGAATGTCTATAGTGTATGTGTGTGAATGAGAGTGTAAGGTGTTTCCCAGTGATGGGTTGCAGCTGGAAGGACATCCGCTGCGTAAAACATATGCTGGATAAGTTGGCGGTTCATTCCGCTGTGGCGACCCCAGATTAATAAAGGGACTAAGCCGAAAAGAAATGAATGAATTATTTGAATTCCAAAATCATTTGTTTCATGTGTACGCTAATGCAAAGAGATGTCTCTTTAATACATGCATACATTACTTTTTATGTAATACACTGTTGAGTATTTACTTTTTAAAACTAACAAACTAAAATCAAAACACTCAAACTTTTAAAGAGAGAGAGACATCTGAACTGAATCCAGAACTTTTAATGTTTTTAGTGTGACCTATATAAGCACACACACATCTACAAAATGGCCAACCACAAAATGAGAAGTTGCCTATTCTATGCGAACATTATATAAAACCCAGTAAAGTGACCCTTTTATGCTAATGAATGAGAGAAAGCAAATAGTGAAAGACAGATGGTGTGTGTGTGAGAAGAGCAGAATTCCTGCGTTCTGGTCTGTCACAGTAAAGGTTATAGCGGCAGTGGTTTATTTCCCCACAGAGCGGCTGGTGACTGTGATGGTCAGCAGACTCACACCCTAAAACTAAATCTGTCCCTCACCTCAGATGACCCTCGTCTTTTTTCTCAAAAGTAACCTGAGAGGATCTTTTGCAGGTTGTTTCATTTTAGGACACATTTCTGTTGCTATCAAGACAGTATTTTGGTTTTATGACGCTAAAAAAATGTCAGTAGTGAAGTAACAAAGGAGTCTCCTGTGTTTCAATTGTTCTAAAATAGGTCAAGTTATGCTCTTTTTACAAGATGTAATAACAGTCTCAGGTGTACTGAGAACGTGTCTGTGAAGCTTCAGCTTAAAATACCTCACGGGATCATTTATTATACCGTGCTTTATAAAATAATAACTTTTATAGGCAGTTTCTGCATCTCTTTAAGTCCATACACCAGCCATTAGTGTCTTTAAACTGAGAGTTATACATCGCACAAAAGCTGTATAAGTAAGCTTTCCATTGATGTTATGATCAGTGGTGTAGTCCTAGAAAAAAGGTGCTGTACTATTACACCAAACCCAAATTTCAAATGAAAGTAGGCAAAGAAACGACGAAAGTCAATGTTTTTTGATTCATTAGCAATATATATATATATATATATATATATATATATATATATATATATATATGCATTTAAAAGTAAGAATATTTAAAAAGTCTAACCATATTCAATGATTTATGTTTAGCTAATAGTTTGCAGGGGCGATTTTAGGATTTAATTTTAGGGAGGCTCAGATCCTTTTGAGGGTAATCAAAAAAAAAATGTGTAATATATATATTATATATATATAGCTCTATAATATATATAGCTCTCTTAGCTTTTTTAGTCCTCGTGTATGTTATTTAAGGTTTGGGACTGAAGTCTGTTCCAAAATGAAAGCGTCAGAGTTGACGTCATTCGCAACAGTTTTTAATGACGCACGACTTGCATTGACAGGTGAAAATCTGAACTACCTGCTTACATGCAGACATGAGGGCATGGATCCGATTGATATCGGATAAATCGCCTGAATCTGATTTGAGTAATTGATTTTTTCCTGCTTACACGTACATGGACCATACCCGATCTGTGCAACATGGGAGAAAAAAAAAATCGGAATTGAATCACTTAACCCATGCAGTGTAAATGCAGCCTTTGAATCTATTGTAAGAATTTGTTGTGATGTATTATACATTTTTAAATATATTTCCAAAATGATGTTTAACAGAGCAAGGAATTTTTCACAGTATTTCCGATAATATTTTTTCCTTCTGGAGAAAGTCTGATTTGTTTTATTTCGGCAAGAATAAAAGCAGTTTATACATTTTTAAAACCTTTTTAAAGGCAATATTATTAGCTCCCTTAAGCAATATTATTTTCAATTGTTCACAGATTAAACCAGCGTTATACAACGATTGGCCTAATTTCCATAACTTGCCTCATTAAAACCTACTTAATCTTGAAGTATAGTATCTTGAAAATTATGTAGTAAAAAAATGGTCACATTTTATTTTGATGGTCCGTTTGTGGAATTTAAGTTACATTGCAACTAATTCTTATTGGATTATAAGTAGACTGTTAGGTTGGGGTTAGGGTTGGGGTTAGCTTAAGTTGACATGTGCTTGCAAAGTTTCTTATAGTCAGTTAAATGTCTGTTGAATGTCTGTATCAACAGATATTAAATAGACAGTGAATTTATACTTAAATGGACCATCGAAATAAAGTGTTCCCAGAGAAATACGTTTTTATTTTATTTGCAGATATCACCAATATCTAATTAGGATGCACACACACACACACACACACACTTAACCTCTCCAATATTGATCATTGTTGTGCAGCTAAGTATTATTTAACTGCATCTTCCCAGCAGAAGCTCTGCATCCTCTTTACTTTTCCTCACACTCAAACGCACAGAATGCTGATAGCCATCTCTGCCCTCACTAATGCCACTTTATCCTTTAAAAGCAACAGGCGAAGGGCAGAAGCGCAAACATCCCCTCCAGAGTGATGAATTAATAAGCAGGGTTAACCTCTTGCCCGGAGACAATGAGAAATACTGCTCAGGGTTTAGACATTTCCTGATAACGCACGATGTATGATTGCAGAGCCGCTAACAGACAGACAAACTCCCTCTCTGGACAATAACACATGTCAAACAGGAGTGTGTGTGTGTGTGTGTGTGTGTGTGCAAGTTGATGACGTCACAGGACCCGGTCCCGGTTGAGAGGTTAATGACATGCACAGATGAATTGTTCACCACAAAACTAGCAATGTGAGCGGACAAAATCAATATGGCTAGTTTTGATTTCATTTGTACTTTAACAGAGCTGTGCAGAAGTAACAGCATTCACTCGTTCTGCAGAAGTAGTAAAAATCTCCCATAGTAAAATCCTCCTGACATCTCCTCGGGCCCCAGTAAAGCAGTCTTCCCTCGCACAAAACAAACCTGTGTTTTGACAGCAGGATTTTCTTCTCGCCTCTTAAAGTGACGCTCGCTCTTCTTTAGTCTTCACACGAGGGCCTGTTGTCTTCAGAACGCAGCTGAAAGCCAAGCGCCTGCGGGAGAAACGCGAGAGAGGATACAGTGAGTTTAGACAACGGAGGAGAGAGGAAAAGCTGTCTCTGCATGTCATTTTAATACGTATCAGAGCCGCGCAACTCTCAAAAGCCTATTTATAAATGTCCTTGAAAAAAAGTTGGCGACAGAAACGTGTCACGATGTTTTTGAGTGACATTTTGATGCAATGACATGTCGGGTTTACCTCATGCATTCATCCTAAAATGTCTCCGCTGGCGTTTATGTGAAAAGAAGATTCCAGAATTATCAAACTGTTTGGTTTGACCCTGTTTAAGGATGACAGTGCAGCTACACAACATTAAGTCACTGCCGTTCTAAATATTTAATTTCTTTTTCATTATCCTTCAAACAACTAGGTTTTACTATTTTTTTTTGCATGTTTTTAGAATCAGAATCAGAAAGAGCTTTATTGCCAGGTATGTTCACACATACGAGGAATTTGTTTTAGTGACAGAGCTTCTACAGCACAACAGAATTACAGAGACAGGACAAAAAACAGATAATAAATATATTTAAAAATAGAATTAAGTGTTAAATACAAATATACAAATTGACAAGTGTATGTACAGGCGTATTACTATATACAACGTTATATGTGCAGCTGTTATGTGCAAATTGGCATGCAAAGTGTGTTGTTAAATAAGTGTATGTGTGTGTAAAAAGTGTATTGCAGTAGTGATGTTGGTTCAATGATTGTTATCATCAAGTGTTCATGAGATGGATTGCCTGAGGGAAGAAACGGTTCTGTGTCAGGCTGTTCTGGTGCACAGTGCTTTGTAGCGTCGACCAGAAGGTAACAGTTCAAAGAAGCAGTGTGCTGGGTGTGAGGGGTCCAGAGTGATTTTGGCAGCCCTTCTGCTCGCTCTGGATAAGTACAGTTCTTGGAGAGTAGGGAGGGTTGTAGCAATGATATGTATATATATATATATATATATATATATATATACAAACACTGAAGAGTATGTCTCATGTGTCCATATTTTATTATTTACATTATTTAAACCATTATTGTACACATTATTGTGAATTTTATATGCTTTATGCAGATATGAAATTAGGATTTCTTGTCTTTAAAATTATACTTTCTTTTTTTTCTTAAATTTATTTATTTATTTTCAACTTTTGGTTAGTATGGGTCAATTATGTTTTGTTGGTTGATACTATTTAAAAACACTAAGTGATTTTTAATATTTTTTTTCTTCACTGATAGCTAAATAGATAAAAAAGCAACCTTCGATTATTATTTCACGGTGCTTAGAAATAAAAATGGTCACACTTTACAATAAGGTTCATTAGTTAATGTTTATTAACGCATTTACTAACATGAACAAACAATGAACAATACATTTACTGCAGCATTTGTTCATGTTAGTTAACGTTAGTTAGTGAAAATACAGTTGTTCATTGTTAGTTCATGTTAACTCATGGTGCATTAACTAATGTTAACAAGCATGGACTTGTGTGTTAATAAAGCATTAGTAAATGTTCAATTATGATTAATAAATGCTGTAAATAAGTGTTGTTCATAGTTAGTTCAGTAAATGCATAATCTAATAAACCTTATTGAAAAGTGTTACCATAAAAATAAAGCTTCATAAAAAGGATTTGTAATATGACTGCAATTCAGATGATTGGCAAAAAATGAGAGAAAAGGTTTTCTTGCTTTGTTTTAATGATTTTTGCTTCCTGTTTACGTGATTAGTACTCTTTTTATCGTTTTCCTTGCATCACAGAAGCAGTTTTTGTTGTGAAAATGAATATTAAGAGAAATCAATAGTCGGCTGCGGTGGAAACATGCTGATGCGCAGGTAAGACAAGCGTTTTTTGAATATTAGCCCATAAACCACTAGAAAAAACATGAGTTTGCAGTTCTATCATCATCATATCTGTCCTTTATGGCCGTTAGATATGTGTTTTTCCTCATAAGAGCTAATACGAAGAGGATTACGTAAAGATCTCTGCACATTTCGCTGCGAGACGAGCCTGGATCACTTCAGTGCTGCGTCTGCTGGCCCAATCTGCTGACTTCTGCTTCTCTACACTGCGTTTTAAAGGAGAAAAATATCTCTGTCTTTATCCTTTGAGAGGGGGAAATGCACCCGGTGTGTGCTGTAAACCAGAAGAATTGAAATATATGGTTTATTTTGCGTGGTGCTGGTTTTGCTGTGCTCTGCTGTTGTGGAGGGCAGAACCTCATCACTGCAACAAATTTGGACTGTTTCAGGCCTGTTCACACCAAACGCAATAAATATAAAACAGCGCTAAATGTGAAAGGATTGCTGAGTTTACAGCGCAACTATTACTGTAATGTATAATAGGATCGTATACGCTCAACAAAATATAAACCCAACACTTTTGTTTTTAATCCCATTTGTCATGAGGTCAAAGATCGACTGATCAAGGATGCTAAAGAAAACCAGTCAGAATCTTGTGCTATCACCGTTTCCTCCCGCAATGCAACAGAATTTGAATGGCCATGAAACCCCCCCCCTCTCAGTTCAAGCCTACCTCAGAATTTTTGGGGTTGGAGCCCGGGAGCACAGGGAGCAGTGAGGGTGGCCAGCAGAGCAGGGGAAAAAGAGGGGAGCGAACAACTGTTGTCAGTCGGCTCACAAAATGAGACGTAAACTGTGAGGAGACCCATGATTTTATAGTTTACAAAGTTAAAATGCAAAGAAATAAACATTAAGTACTTTAATGTCCTGCTATATTTGTTATTCGTCATTTCATATACACATAACCACGGTTTGTTATATCATTATAAAGATACTCGTATTTATATAAACACTATAAATGAGGAGGACTTCTCTCCTCCTCAATCCCAGGGTCTGAATGCAGACACAGAGGATAGCAGTGCAGCAGGTCTCTTGCACTATCCATTCCAACTATTAGCGCTGCCAGTAATCGGGAGGATTTTAAACATGTGCGAACACAGCAGCACGGATATAGGTGATGTGTCTGAATGGTAACAAACTCAACTGATAAAAGACAAAGTCTGCCATTCTTTAATTCTCATACAGCTCTACTGACAAAAATGCTTGATGCAAACCAACAGCGTTGCTATGTAGGCCCTGACAGCATCACAGGGAAAAACATGCAACAAACCCTGTGGATCATGGAAGCAAACGCATATGACCCAGTGATGTGCGCTGACGCGATCTCACACAGTCATTGGGTCTCACAGCTTGTCAAGTCTTTTGGAAAGCATGTGCTCTCATGAATAATTAAGAAGCAGGGTCTTCTCATAGGATAAGAAAACTCCGCTATGAATAATAATGAGAAACTGTCGCGTCATCACTCCACTAGCAGATTCTCGCCATGTCCCCGATTTTGATCATGCCACAAAAATTATTTTAAACCCGGAAGATGAAATTAGCTGACAAAAGCTCAGAATTGTCCAGTTTTCCCCACAATTAAAGCTGACAGGTGCTTAACACTGTCTTAACTAATGCTCAACACACACAAATCTGATAAAATCTACAAAAAAATAAATAATAATAATAATAATAATAATAATAATAATAATAATAATAATAATAAGATTGTCTTGAACCTTTAAATGATAAAAAGTCATATTTTTTTCATTCAAAATGGCATTGATGTTTTCTGGGGGTACTATATGGAACAAAATCAATGGCAAAAGTATATAAATAAAAAGCTTGTCAAAAAGCACTATTGATTTGATTTGAATGGCCAGAGTTTGTATTTTTAGGTTCAACTAAAAAATTTTCAAGCACATTTTCATACCTAAACTGAACACTTCATATCGGCCTTGCAGAAATCACTTCCAAAATAATCAGTTGTGTTTGAAAATACCATGTACAATATTCAAAATGCAATTATCAGTTCATTTTTTCATAGTTATGTTATATATGTTATATGTTATAGTTCCAAAATGAAGATGAGGAAGGACCTTTAGACTGGATATTTATGTTAAATTTGGAATGGTCCGATCGGCTAGTTAGTGATTAGTGATAGGGATCAGCTGCAGTCCATTCTATCACGTGTTCCTCTCGAAATCTGTTTGTTAAACTTTACTTGATGTAGCACCTTGGTCCTGGAGGAACATAGTTTCCTTTCACTGTATACTGCACTGTATATTGTTGAAATGACAATAAAGCCAACTTGAACTTGATTTTATTTGAGGACCATAATTGAGGACCCCAAATTCTGTTCAAATTCAGCTGTTAAAAATCTAAATTACATCCGTGAACTGCAGGAAAAGCAATAGATTGAAGATCTCCAGCTGCTTTTTCACCAGCAGGTAGAGCAATTTAAGATTTTTAAACAAGTAAATAGATGAGAAAAAAGCTAATAATAGCACACAAGTAGCATTTAATGTGCAGTTCCTGGATGTGATGTCGAATTTGTCAGATTATTTCAACACTTCTGGCATTGAAAATCCATAGCACTAAGACCAAAATTGTTACTCAGAAAATTGTTAAACTAAACTGATATACAAATAACTTTGAGAGAAAATTACATCAAATGTGAGCAATGTATTGGTTGTGGTCGGCGAAAGCTAAAGGGGGAGGTGGGGAGGGGCGTCATGCGGGCGTGCCGTCATAGCTGTCCTAAATTGTCAGGGTCCTATGCACTCTGTCTGCTTTTCCCCCCACTGCTCTAAAGATCTAACCACACAAGATTGTGACGATGTTTGCAAACGTTTGTCGGAACGATACATTTGAAAAACACTGAACTATGTTTTTAACAACAGAACTGGCAATATTATTTGTCTAACGATAGTTTTGGGAAACACACTTCAGGTTGTTGATTGTGGCCTGTGGAAAGTTTGTTCACTCCTTTTCAATGGCTGTGTGGGTGAAGTTGCTGGATATTGGCTGGAACCGGAACATGCTGTTATATATGCCAATCCAGAGAATCCAAACATGCTCAATGAGTGACATGTCCTGAGATTATGCCCCAAAGGACTAATAGCCCCTAAAATAGCCCCTAAAAGAATAGTTGTTTGGAGGGAGGTAAGGTTAATGTATTTGTTTATAAAGGCTATTATATTTTTATAAAACAATGAAGTGCACTGATACATTGTTTTTACAAAAACTACTAGGGGGCAACTCAAATGTTTTATGTTTAATCCACTTCAATTAGCTTTGTTACCTTAATTTGTGTTAGGGCAACATGAATGAATTGCGTAAAACATAGCATTTTTTAGGTATTTATTTAAAAATTATATTAAAAAAATGATTACATTTTTAATTAAAATAAGAAACACGCAGATGAAACATTCACAATAACCAATACTTCTAATATCATCTAATACTTAGTGGCAAACAAAAAGCTAAAAGAAATAACTATTTTGATGAACACTTATTTAGATTAAAAAAAAAAAAAACTTTTAAAGGAAAATAAAGTGTTTTATTATTAAACTCTATGCTGTACTGTAGTCAGTGAATACTAGATTCCCCGAAGGCTCCGTCTCAGAGGAGAAACTAAACTCTCACAAAGAAACCAGCCTCATCAGCACAGACCGATTATAACACAAATCCTAGCCTTGCTTTTTTTGCTCCTCGCATAATCCTGCTCAGAATTCTTCTGCAACACACACACACACACACACACAAAATCTATGGAAGAAAAATCCTTTTGTTTCACTTTTCCAAGAAAAGAAAAAAAAAGATAAAGAGAGTGGGAAATAAAAAAAAAATGAATAAATGTAATAAAACAATAAAGAACGAACAAATAAATGAATAAATGAATGAATAAATTAATTAATGAACAAATAAATGAATAAATTAATTAATTAATGAATGAACAAATATATGAATGAATGAACAAATGAAATGAATAACGAAATGAAAGAATGAACAGACAAATAAATGAATAAATAAATAAAAAGTGAATGAATAGATAAATAAATAAATCAACAAACGAATAAATAAATGAACAAATAAATGAATGAAATGAATGAATGAATGAATGAATGAATGAATGAACAAATACATGAATAAACAAATACAAATGAATTAATGAATAAATAAATAAACAAATGAACGATCAAACAAATGCATGAATATATAATTGAATGAATGAATAAATAAATGAATGAACAAACGAATAAATGAATGAACGAATGAATGAATGTTTGAAAGAACGAATGAATGAATTAAAAAATAAATGAATTAACAAACGAATAAATGAATAAATAAAATGAAAAAAAATGAATGAATGACCAAAAGAACTAATGAACGAATAAATTAATGAATAAATAAATAAACAAATGAATTAATTAATTAACGAATAAACGAACGCACAAAATAATAAATAAATAAATAAATAAATATGAACAAAGAAAGAAATAAAATAATTAACCAATAAATGAATGAATGAATGAAGGTACGAAAGAACAAATGAATGAATGAATGAATGAACAAACGAATACATGAATAAAAAATGAAAAAATAAATGAATGAATGAACTAACGAACTAATAAATGGATGAATAAATAAATTAATCAATTAATGAACGAACGAATTAATGAACAAACAAATAAATAAATGAACAAACAAGCAAATAAACTGCAATGTTCAGAACAGGAATGTAATTTATTAATATATAGTAAAATGCTACAATTAATCAGATTAATTTTCAGCATGTATTCATCATATTTAAAACAACATTTTCAGGTCACTAAGTATTGTTTATACATCAACAATGTTACACCGAGCGCTTTTGAAAGAACTGAAGCTTGCATTTTACAAGTGTGCCCACAAATTCCCAAAGCACCATATGCTTTTGTTTTCAGAGTTACATTTTTAAAATATTCAGCACTTATTATTCCACACACAGACTCCAGTGATTTCTTCAGTGTTTTCGGTTAATTAAATGGAGCTTATATATTCTACAAAGTGAAAGCTCACGCATCTGCTGTAGATGGGCATGATTGGCATCTCTTAATAGAGATTACGACACATGAAGACAAATAAATGTAGCCATGAAAATCATGCATCGTGGCCATGAAAATCTATTTTTCCAAATTATTTACAATACTAGCAACATGCATGCGAAATGTGAAGTGATCAACAACTAATACAACACATGTTTTGTGTACAATTAACTAAATCAATGGAACAAATAATTTGACAATGGAACAAACAAATAAAATATATGAATGAATGATCGAATGATCGAATGAATGAATGAATAAATAAATAGATAAATAAATAAATAAACAGATAGATAAATAAATAAACATGAATAAATAAATAATAAAATAATTACATGAATAAACATGAATAAACAAAACAAATGGATAAATAAATAAATGAATTAACATGAATAAATAAATAAATAAATATAAATAAATATATGAATGAATAAATAAATAAATAAACAAATACATAAATGAATATAACTAAATAAATAAAATTGGATACATGAATAAATACATTAATAAATTAATTAATAGATAAATAAACATGAATAAATAAATAAATAAAACTTAATAAATAAATAAATAAATAAATAAATAAATAAATAAATAAATAAATAAATAAATAAATAAATAAATAAATAAATAAA
>CAIGQQ010033255.1:5055250-5076732 GCA_903798035.1 Danio albolineatus
TCTACTTTATATATATATATATATATATATATATATATAAAGTAGATAAATAAAAAGATGAGGAGGTCTTGAAGAAAAAATAAGTTTTATTCCAGAGTAGTAGTAGTAACAAACTACACAGCAGTACCTTGGGTTCGCCGGAGTCAGAATGAACCCTGATGACTCTCCGTTCAGACATTTTATACAGTTTTCTCCCATTTGATCATGCAAATAAGGTTTATCTTTAAATGTTGATTAAGAACAATCCCAGACCTTTTGGTAGACTCATTCAACTTGGTTTGTCCTTGAATTTAAATCAGGCATAACAATAAGGTGTTACCCTTCCGTTCCCAGATCTTTGATGGACTTACGGGTGAGAGCACTCACTGTTTAAAATAGACGAGGTTAAAATAATCACTTTTGATCAACAGATGGTTCTTGATGACTCTTGATGACTTTCCCATGCTACAGTAAGTGAATTATCACTCCAAAGGCATTGTATAAAACTTAAATACTTCACTTGAGGAACTCTCCTCACTGTATTAATTAAGAAAGGAGTATAGAACACACTTGTGGAATTTAGTAGAAGTTGGGTCAAGGCAGACTCATTTCTTACAATGCACAGAACAACATGAGCATTTATGACAAATAAACAAACGAAAATATGATCCGCTTAATTTTCGTGTGTTGTCAAGCAAGTGGTTGGTCATTGTGTTCTGGTTCTCAACAGAAAGAGCTACGATTGGCTCTAATGATCAGACGAGAATGGCACTCACAAGAGAAATTTGAAATCTCAAAAAGCGTACACAGCAGCCTCTGGTGGATTTGTAAAAACAAAAACTGCAAAACAACGTACCTCCTGGAACATATTTGTTGCTCTCCAGAAATGTATATAGGGCTACATTTTCAGAATGAGGTTGGTTGATTACTTAGGACAACCAGAACTGGGAAAACTTAAAACCATAAGAAGATCAGTGCCTACCCTTTTTGCGAGTCTGTCCTTTATCCCAAGGTTAACATAATCACTTGGGCCAGTCTGGACCCAGACCAGATGATTGACCTGTACTGAGGACAACTACAAGACAGCCTACCACAATCAGCAAAGACCTCAAAGAGACAAACCTTCAAGACATCCTTAGCAAACACCTCAGTGATGACATGAGCACTCGACCCCTCAAGCCACATAAATACATCATGCCAGGACCGACTGGGACCTGAAGGATGTTCATAATATCCAAGGCCACTGCTAACCCATAGCACAAATTCCTGATCCTCCAAATAACCTCAGTTTCTACCAAGGTTTCTTTTATTCTCTTTCTTTTCTCAATTTCTGTCAACTAATGAAGTTCAAATGCTTCACAATTGTCACTATTAAACTTGCTTTGTTGGGGTCTCTACATCTGCATATTCATTCATTTCATATTTAATAATAACAATAATAATTCCTTACATATATGTAGCACTTTTCTAGACACTCAAAGCACTTTACACAATGGGGGGATCTCCTCATCCACCACCAGTGTGCAGCATCCACCTGGATGACGTAATGGCAGCCATTTTGCGCAAGACCGCACACCACACACCAGCTGATTGGTGGAGAGGAGACAGAGTGATGAAACCAATTATGATATGGGGATGGTTAGGAGGCCATGATGGACAGAGGCCAATGGGCAGATTTGGCCAGGATGCCAGGGTTAAACCCCTACTCTTTTTCAAAGAACATCCTGGGTTTTTTAATGACCAAAGAAAGTCATGACCTCGGTTTAACGTCTCATCCGAAAGACGGCACCCACTGAGGAGTATAGACTCCATGTCACTATACTGGGGCATTAGGACCCATTAGGAGCCAATTTTGGCTTAGTCCCTTTATTAATCAGGGGTTGCCACAGCAGAATGAACCTCCAAATTATCCAGCATATGTTTTACGCAGCGGATGCCCTTCCATCTGCAACTTAACATTAGGAAACACCCATACACTCTTGCATTCACACACATACACAATGGCAAATTTAGCTTACTCAATTCACCTACACTGCATGTCTTTGGACTGTGGGGGAAACCGGAGCACCCGGAGGAAACCAACGTGAACATGGGGAGAACTGTGAGGAATATCAACTGATCCAGCCGAGGCTCGAACCAGCTACCTTCTTGCTGGGAGGCGATCGTGCTACCCACTGCGCCACCATGACGCTAGATCTGCATATCTGAAACATATATGGAAGTATTAACATTTGAATAAACATTGAACAGACTCTAACAAAAATAATATTATTAATACATTCATTACAATTTATTAGAATCATCTCATGACTTTTGTATTTCTGCCCCACATTTATGTCTTTCGGTGGAAAAAAGAATCATTTTCCATTGACTTTTTCAAAAGAAACGTTAAAAATCATGTTTGATCAGTTAAAAAAGAACTCGCATAACCAACAATGTTAATATATTGTTCTCGCTACACTGACAAAAACCTCTTGGCCTTCGTGTTTCTTTTCAGATTTGACACTATTTCTCATAGGATTTACTAAAAACAGATTTTGCTTGCAAATTTCGTATGAATTAACGATTAGCGAAACATTTTAACAAAAGAAATTTAATATAATTAGAGAACATACTGATTGCTTTCCTCTGAAATAAAGGGCTCCTTGCTGTTCTGTTTTGTTCCTGGAAAATGAGCAGTAATTGCTTTTACCGTTTTACACAAAAGCCATAGCGGGGGGTGGAGGAATTGCTTTGGCGCTCACGGTAAACACGTCTAATAAACCTCGGATGTTTCAGAAGCGTGCGGAGGAGAGAAAGCAGCCGTTTAACAACCCAGCTTTGGTATGAACAATGAGGCCGTGCTGTTTGCATAGATTTCCTCTCCCGCCGAAATGAAAAAAGATGCTCAGAGCGGAAAACTGCGCGAACATGTGGCCCATCTGTCCTCTGAGAGCTTTAAAGCATCTCCACCCATCGTTTAGCCACATGCATCAGGCAGAAAACTGAAGCTGGAATCTCCTGATAATGAAATCCTGCTCGGTTTTTATGACCTGGTACACAGACCCTGGAATGGGAAGTGGCATCTGGAACGAGTCCGTTAGCGCGATTCTTCGCAAAGAGAGCCTAAACCGTCCCTGCAGGCATGCCACCAAAACAAACAAGACACAAGATGAACGATTCCCCGGGTGTCATGCTGCGAGGAGACACCTGACAGTAGAAAAGAAAACATGCACGCATGGGGAATGGAATGCAAATGATGTTTTTGTGGTTATCCTTTCATTTCTTACATTATGAGAGCAAGCTGAGGAAGAGAGAGAGAGAGAATGGAAGAGAGCGAGACAGACGTGTAATCTGTCTCTTCCCCTGTTATCTCCGACTGCAGTTATGTCACATCACCTTTAAATATTCAGCATTGCCCATTTTATCCCGAAGGGTAGCATTTGAAATCATAACGGCCCGTCCGTTTAATTGCCAGAATGCCACCCAAGTTCTGGATGTGAATGATGTTCCTTCTATTATTAATGAGGACCAGGGAGCACTTTGACATTTTGTATTTTGCTGTAAGATGCAAATGAGGTTGGTGTGTTATAGGGCTATAAGACTCTGTGAAGCCAAGCACTGGCCCTCATCTACTTCCTGTGCCCATACTAATCAGAAATTTCATTTAATTTGTGATACCCTGATCATTCAAGTTACCTTGGCAACCACTTAGCAACTCGACCAATAAGAAAACGAGGTACCTCACAAAGTAATCACACTGAATGCCCACATAGTAATTAAGCAGCCATGTCCTAGTAATTACTTACAGAATGACTCCACAACATCCTGGCAACAACATATGACAATCTAGCTGCCAAATAGAACAACAATTCCATGGCAACCAACATGAAGGTCCTGGCAACCTCCCAGGATGCCTTAGCAACCACCTTGAACACCCCAACATAATGCCCTGCACATTCACAACACTCTAACATCACATATGCTCTTACATCAGTTGCATTTTCTACAAAATGGTTGCCCTAGAGAACGCCATAGCAGTGACCCAGAATGCACTAAAACCTCCTCAGCAATCAACCAGCAATCAGAATGTCGTAGCAACCAGGTATGCTGCTGCATCCAATAAGAAACACATTAGCAACCTCCAAAATCAACCATGCAGAATGCCCAAGCAACCACCTAGTAATTAAGCAACCACATCCTAATAATTACTCTTAAAACTACTCCAAAACACCCTAGCAATCACTTATTTCTTCCTAGCAACTGCATAAGACACCCTAGCTACCTAACAGAACACCAGAGCAATCGCTCAGATCACCCTAGAATCACCCAAATTTCTCCAGAAACCATACATTTCCAAGCACCCACAATACACTAGAAATCCCAAAGAGAACACTCTAGAAACTACCTAAAAGTTATAGCAACTACCCTGAACCATGCACCAATAGCCTCTCAGATTACCGATGCTAACCAGAACCAGTGGTTTACCAACACCCTTACAGCCAGCCAAAAAGCTATAGCAACTACCCAACAATCCTAGCAACCATGCAGAATGCTGTTGCAATCACCTAAAAGTCCTCATCAATTATACCAGATTTCCTGTCAACCTCACTGAATGCCCAAGCAACAACCCGGAATCCCTTTGCAGCCACTTTGCAAACACCCTAGCAACTTCTAGCAAGAAGTTACTCTAAAGATCACCCAGAACATTGTAGCAACCACCCAAAATGACATGGCAACCACCCTGAAGGCTCTAGCCACCTCCCAGTATGCCCAGCAACAAACCCCAATAGCCTGGCTACAAATACAAAATAAAAGCAAACGCTCAGAATTACCTGTCAACCAACCTGAAGGCCTTAACAACCTACCATAATACCTTAGAAATCACCTAGATCACACTAGCAATGACATGACAGGCCACAGAAACCACATTGAAGATCCTAACAGACTCTAAGCATGCATTCATAACTACCAACTATCTCAAACACCCTAGCAACCACCAATAATGCCACTGAAACTACACCGAATACCATAGAAACCACAAAAATACCAATTTGTTCACCTGGAATGTTTTATAAACAAGTTAAGAACAATACCAATACCAAAAATGCTGTGGCAACCAACACAAAGGCTCTAGCAAACCTCCCAGGATGCCCCAGTATAAACTCTGAATACCCCTACGTTGCTTTGCAATCATTCACAACACTCTAGCATGTGTTCTCAGTCAAGGCAACCAGGAGTGCTGAATTATAATTCTGAAACCTGGCAGTGAGCTGGTTATAAAGACCAACACAAAGACAGATCTTTTGACACAGAATGCACACTTTCAAAGGAAAATAACTGACTTCAGCATTGTTTTTGTAAACAAGTATGACCACTTAACTACCTATTAGAACACCAGAGCAATCACTCAGATCACACTAGAAAACACCCAGAATTCTCCAGAAACCACACAATATCCAAGCACCCACCCACAATACACTATAAAACCCTAAAGAACACTCTAGCGACTACCCAAGAGTCATACCCTGAATCATGCACCAACAGCCTCTCAGATTACCATAAAAACTAACCAGAACAGTCCACCAACCACTTAACACAGATGCAGCCAGCTAAAAAAGCCATAGCAACCACCCGACGGCCCTAGAAACCATGCAGAATGCTGTTGCAATCACCTAAAACTGCCCATCAATTATACAGAATTTCCAATCAACCACACTGAATGCCCAAGCAACCACCCTGAAGTCCCTTGCAACCACCTTGAACACCATAGCAACTTTTAACAACGACAATGACCTAGAAACCACCCAGAAGACCATAACAACTACCCAAAATACTCTAATATTTACTCAAAATGATTAGAAACTATGGAGAACACTCCTACAACCCCCCAAAATGGCTCAGCCACCTCCTGGGATGTCTAGAAAACAAAATACAAAACAGCAAACGCTCTGAATAACAAACTGACCTAGCAACCAACCTGAAGGCCTTAACAACCACCCATAATACCTTAGAAATCACCTAGATCACACTAGCAATGACATGCCATGCCACAGAAACCATCTTGAAGAACCTAACAGACTCTAAGCATGTATTCATAACTACCAACTATCTCAAACACCCTAGCAACCACCAATGATGCCACTGAAACCACACCGAATACCCTAGAAACCACACACACAAAAAAATTTGTTCATCTGTAATGTTTTATAAAACAATTAAGAACAATACCAATACCAAAAAGGCTCTAGCAACCTCCCAGGCAACCAGGAGTGCTGAATTATAATTTTGAAAACTGGCAGTGGGCTGGTTATAAAGGCCAACACAAAGACAGATCTTTCGACACAGAATGCACACTTTCAAAGGAAAATAACTGACTTCAGCATTGTTTTTGTAAACAAATATGATCACTTAGCATTCTTCTTAAATATCTGCAATCATGTTATGGTATTTGTATGCTTTAAACCAGCTTTAAAACTTGCATACAGCACTTTTTAAGTGACTATCTGTTTTACCTTTCCCCATCCTGATGTCATTCATCTATGTTTATGACCTATGTCTATATTCGGACTAAAATCTATTGGTTTCTGTTTTGCCCAGGAACACGGCAGACAGCGTGACTCCCTGTGAAATGTGATTAAACGTACATTCTGACGTGAGCCACATATGTGAAGGTGACCGGAAAGAGTGTGAGAGTCAGCGGAGGGAGTGATATATTGGAGAAAGGAGCAGATGAGATACTGAAGGAGGAGCGAGAATGAGAAGTGCTGACAGGCTGTCAGAGAAGAGTTCAGACAGTTGACCCTTTCCCACTACTGCTTCAGAAATAAAAACCCCCTGCCTTCAAACAGAAAGCTGACAAAATGATGTTTATGAAGTTATGTTTTCTTCCCTGCTGCCTTTTCCAGATATGTTTGCAATTATAGGCAGAAAAAAAAAATTAAGTGCAGATCTGCGGGGAATGTCTTTTTGATCTTTGGAGCAGTCTACGTGAGATCAGTGTTGGGTGTAATTAGTAAATAGTAATTCTTTGTTACTGTAATTAAATCACTTTTACACTGAAAAAAAATATGATAAAGGAATTACTTTTTTGTTGCATGAAATTAGAGTTACTTATAATCAGTGTTGGGGAAAGTTACTTTTGAAAATAATGCATTACAATATTGAGTTACTCCCCAAAAAGTAACTAGTTGTGTAACAGTTAGTTTTTATGTTAAGTAATGCGTTAAGTTACTTTCATTTACTTTTGCATTACTTTTTCTTACCAGGCATGAGGCTTGACCTCTTTCAGAACTTGCAGGGTTTTTCTTCTTCTTCTTTTTTTTTTTAATAGAGAAACTCTGCAATTAACAGTGCACGTTATAACCTACACCTTGACTTACCTTTAAAAAAAATATATAAAAAATAATAATTTAGGATAATGTTATCTTCTTAGAACTTCTTGAACCCAGAGCTTTACATGCTGTATACCAGGCATGAGGCCTGACCTCTTTTAGACTTGCAGGGTTTTTCTTCTTCTTTTTTTTTTATAGAGAAGCTCTGCAAACAGTGCACGTCATAACCTACACCTTGCCTTACCTTTAAAAAAACATATCAAAAATAATAATTTAGGATAATGTTATCTTCTTAGAATTTTTTGAACCCAGAGCTTTACATGCCGTATAAATATACAGACTGATGAAAGTTTAAAGCAATGTGTTTTCTACTTTTGTGCTTTTTGACTTATTAGTGAAGTAAAATCACTTGAGATCTTTTTCTTTTCTTCGATGCGTTCAAAGTAATGACAAAACTTCCATCGCAGAAATCTAAGGCTCTGCCATATCGGTTTCTGTCTGTTTCTGCATACTCTCAATTAAGACAGTTCTCGCTGCAGCCTGCAGCTTGATGATGTACTGGACCAGGTCCATTACTGTACTGTACCCTACCCTAAACCCTACCATCACAGTAGCATGGGCGTTACCTTAGTGGGCAGTACAATGTCCACTATGTAGTGGACCTGGTGCAGTACGTCATTGTGGTTTCAGATTGCAACGAGGACATCTTGCATTGAGTGTGTGATGCAGCGTGACTACGTTCATTTTAATTTAGCATTTTTTTTAAATAATTAATTCAACTAATTTATGTAACTCATTTTTTTTATAAAACTAAAACAGTATTACTTAATTTGTTAAAGTAATGCATTACTTTACTTGTTACTTAGAAAAGTAATATTACTAAATAACTTGCATTACTTGTAAGGCGTTACGCGCAACACTGCTTATAATATGCTTGTCTTAAACACTATAAACAAATTAATCAGCTTTGTACTTACAGTCTAAGGCTGCTACCCTTTGAAAATGGTACCCAAAAGGTGGTATGGTTTGCTTTTTGTTACCTTTTTACAGTGGAAACGGATGCAAACTGGGGCGTCATTTGTGTGACTGAAGCATCCTCGTTTATAGTTGCGTACAAAGTGTATACAGAGTATAGCACTTACTGGTTCTTGAAGTGCAGTTAAATCACAGAAAGTTGGAGCAGATCTTTTAATCCGAGTTTCTTTGCAAATCCTGTGTTGTGTATGTCATGTGTATGTGTTAATAGTGAGACCTGGTAGTATTTGCCTGTCAATCAACGTCGGTGAGTGGGGAAACCACACTGCTATGTCAAAGTGTTGGCCTCAAAATTGATTGGATTTGGATCCTATTTTAACATGAGGTTTTTTGCTAACACTTCATTTCGATGGTCCATTTGAGTATCAGTAGACTGCCTTTTTAATATCTGTTGATACAGACATTCAACAGACATTTAACTGACTATAAGAAACCTTGCAAGCACATGTCAACTTACACTAACCCTACCCCTAACCCCAACCTAACAGTCTACTTATAATCTAATGAGAATTAGTTGCAATGTAACTTAAATTCAACAAACGGACCATCAAAATAAAGTGTTTATATCACTCCAGTATGACTGTGGACACACTATACCTACACACAGTTCTGTCCAAACATCTTCCAAACCTAGACTTTGCATGATAGATCCCCTTTAAGATTTGCAACAACTTCAGATGAGCAAGTAACTGTTTTCAATAAGCTGTTGATGTTACGTACTGATCCTAGGGCTCATCGTATTGTTTATAGCCCCAGTATAGATCTTTATTTTTCTCCGAAGAGCTACACAGAGCACAGTTTTCCAATGACATCAGACTATAAAACTGATGACGAGACGAGAGGCTTTATTTTGAAGGGAGGGATGGAGCCCGGCGTTTATCTCAGGGTGATTCAGCTGAAAGTGGGTCATTGTGAGGATGAAGTGTTCGGACCCCGGCTCCGCTTGTCCTCGGGCCCATTCATTCCACTCGCTCTGGGAACATTCGCTGGCCATTAAAGGATTTCATTTTCTCTTCCAGAGTAAAAAGGACTGACTTATGTCTAAAGGACGCTGGAGTATTTTCTTTTCTTTAAACCCCTTCTTGTTTCATGAAACAAAAGGCTCTTCAGCGGTGAGGGTTATTTAGAGATGTTCATTTTAAAGCAGATTATAGCAGTTAAATGCTGAAATCATAATAGTGAAACACAAATAGGGAATAAATCGCTTCAAATATTTAGAAGAGAGTTTCTAAGCTGATATACTGTAAACTGCTCAAATTTAATTACGGTTTTCTTCGTCAGCTGAGGAAGTTCAACCTCCCAAAGGAGCTTCTGAAACAGTTCTACACCTCCATCGTTGGGTCTAGCTTAGCTCAGCTACCAAATCTGACCTTCGAAGACTACGTCGAATAGTTCGGACTGCTGAGCGAATCATTGGTACAACCCTCCCTACTCTCCAAGAACTGTACTTATCCAGAGCGAGCAGAAGGGCTGCCAGAATCACTCTGGACCGCTCACACCCAGCACACTGCCTCTTTGAACTGTTACCTTCTGGTCGACGCTACAGAGCACTGCGCACCAGAACAGACGACACAGAAACAGTTTCTTCCTTCAGGCAATCTATCTCATGAACACTTGATGATAATAATCGTGGAACCAACATCACTGTTTGCAATACACTTTTACACACACATACACTTATTTAACAACATACTTTACATGCCAATTTGCACATAACAGCTGCACATATAATGTTGTATATAGTAATACGCCTGTACATACACTTGTCAATTTGTATATTTGCATTTAACACTTACTTCTATTTTTTTAAATATTTATTATCTGTTTTTTGTCCTGTCTCTGTAATTCTGTTGCTTGTAGCTTTGTCATGAAAACAAATTCCTCCTCTTTCTGATTCTGAATACCATGCCATTCACTGCTACATTGTACAAAATTAAATCAGTAAGGGGGCAAACACTTTTTCACACACATATATGCGTTCATAAATAGCTCAAATTACATTGAAATGATAGCACCCTGTGCATTTGGAGAACCCCATTAGACGATATGTAGTAAACGCAGCCACCTGGACCCCATCAGCACAGTAAACCCATTCTAGCCTTTTCCATAAACAGCTGGTTGGGGTCGAGTATCTGTATTCATGCTCCAAATCCTGATGAAGATAAACTCATTAGCTCATTAAAGGCCCCGGTCAGGGTTTTAGCAACAGGAAACAAGCAAACGCTTTTCCTCTTCAAGCACATTAACTGATAGAAATCATGTACAGGACTCTTTCCTGCAGCACACACACACACACACACACACACCTACACACACACACACACACACACACACACACACACACACACACACACATCTAACAATATACAGTTGAACTCAAAATTATTAGCCATCCTGTGAACTTTAGATTTTTTTCAAGCATTTCCCAGATGGTATTTAAGAGAGCAAGGAATTTTTCACAGTATTTCCTATAATATTTTTTTCATCTGGAGAAAGCCTTACTGTGCTTTTACACCGAAAGCGGCGAGAGCGTCAAAGTAGCTGGAATTCATTCATTTTCAATGGGAGCTGGCGGCACATTTTCGCTGGTGTGGGCATCGAAGAGAGTTGAAATCAAGTCAACTTTATGGTAATAAGCGGTTTGGCGGCAACCAATTGGAATGTAAAAGTCCACCACTTGAGAGGAGTCCAGAGAACACAGTCCTGTACACTTTGCTTCCGACCGCACTTGTTACCAAGGATTTGATCATAGGGGGTTTAATTATTGGGGTTACCGGATTTCCAATTATTCACGATGTTTTCTTACAGAGACATACATTAAAAAGGTACTGGCACGTTACTGATGTACATTAATGTTATATATTTTTTGTCTTTAAAAAAAGTGTAAATCTCATGCTAACTATAACGACAGTATAAATCAGTATTGCTGCTTCAGAATATTTCAGACACATATTGAATAAAGTGGAGCAAACCCACACCACACGCAATAACATGATCTTCCATAGTTAAATGAATTTGATAAAAAGTGCAGCATTTTCTTGCTAGAAAGTGTGTTTTTATGTGGGAACTTAACTGATTTGCTGCAACGGCCTCTTTAAATACGAGTTCAATGTCGCGAATTTCAACACTGGAGCTGTGAAGGCAGACAGCGTTGTCGCCAGTCCGGCCAGAGTGAACTTTGATGCTTTCACGCCTTTGTTGTGAACACAGTTATTTGTTTTATTTCGGCTAGAATAAAAGCTGTTATTATTATTTTTAAAAAACATTTTCAGGTCAAAATTATTAGCCCTCTTAAGGAATTTTTTTGATTGTCTACACCCAGGTGAAAAGAAAGCATACTTCTACTTTTTTGGACGTACTTCTTATATTTTATTTAATTGTACTATACTAAGTGGATATTAAATGTGTTATTTTGGAACAACTTCAAGCACGTTAATTGTTATTTTATATATACTTAAGATTAACTTTAAGCTATATTAAATATGTTGTAACTCACTTTGTTGTGTAATTAGTGTGTTTTCTGTAAATACATTAAAATGTAAAAATAGTATGGTTGTGTTCTAGCATATTTTTAAAAGTGCAATTAAGCATATTTTTACCAATGTACTTGTAGTATAGTTTATAATAAATACATTAAAAAGCAAACCAAAACATTTAGAATGTACTTTAAGTATGTTATTTGTGCTAACTGTGCTTTAAACATACTATCAACATTTCAAATACATTTGTAATATATTTAGGAAAACTTCTTTTTCACCTGGGCAGAACTAACTATAGTTATACAATGACTTGCCTAATTACCCTAACTTGCCTAATTAACCTAGTTAATCCTTTAAATGTCACTTTAAGCTGAATAGTAGTATCTTGAAAAATATCTGGTCAAATATTATGTACTTTTATCATGGCAAAGATAAAATAAATCAATGAGTTATTAAAACTATTATGTTTAGAAATGTGTTGAAAAAAAACATCTCTTTGTAAACAAAAATTGGGGAAAAATCATACAGGAGGGCTAATAATTCTGATTTCAACTGTATGTATATATAGATATAGATATATATAAATGCCTCCTGCGACTGCTTTTACAGGCCAGGATGATGAATGTGGATAAATTTATCCGTGACCCCTGAAGGTCAGGAAAGCCACTAAAGATGAAAGTAGGAAATGGTGGGCTGTCAGTGGCTGTGAAGATGTCATAACGCCACAACGGCTCCCGGACCACAGCAATTTCAGGGAGATTGATGGTCCAATTAGAGACGGACCAGAAGGATGTGACAGCGTGCACATTTTCATACTGTACTAACAGACTGCAAATGTGTCTGTCGCTCTGTCATCGGCTTCTGATTAGCGATCGGTGCCCACCTTTAGTTGCTGAAAGCTGAAGGACAACTGGAGTGATCAGATTTCTCTTTTGATAGTATCTGATACGTATTCTTTTTGGGGGCTATTTTATTGTTGGTTCTAAGCAAGCTAAGAATAAATAAATAAAATTAAATTGCTGAAAATTAGCATTAGAATGATTTTGGAAGGAACAAGTAACTGCAAACTAATGATATTCCAATACAAAACTGAAATTTTACATTAAAAAAATGAATAAATGAATGTATTTAATTTATTAAAATAATCTATTGATTAAAATCAAATTGATCAAAGATCTAATTACAATGCATAATATATAAAATATATATATGAAAATAATAGATAAATGTATTTAATTCATAAAAATTAATAAATTATAATCAAAATGGTCAAAATTATGACATAATTTATAAAATATATACATAAATATACATAAAATAACAAATAAATGTATTTATTTAAAAAAATAATTACAATCAAAATGATACAAAATCAAATTAGATTACATCATTTATAAAATAAATAAATAAATCATTTAATTAAGTATTTAATGAACAACATATTGGCATGACATCAAAAAGGGAAAACTTCATGCATTTTGCCCATTCATTTACATAACAAATGCTTTTTTCTCTTTTGTTTTGTTTGTTGTACATTGTTTTCGATGTTCACTCAAACATCAATAATTTTTATAGTCTTATCCTAGCAATTTTAGAGTAAAAACATGGTTTAGAAGATGGATTTATGGTGTAATTTATAATCATTTAAATGTGTTAACCCTATGAATTAAACATACATAAATGTTATTCTGTTACACAAATATTTTCTATAGGTTGACAATAATATATTTGAGCATATACATTAGATTAGTCAGTACTTAAAAACTAAAAAAAAAAAAAAAAAACACACACAGTTTCAACTAAATTAATTTTTTTTCCTTTTTATTAATATTTTTTATATTTTTAAACATAGTAAACATAGTAGTTTAGGGAAAAAAAATCAAAAAATTTTAATAAAAAGGAAAAAAAAATGTTGAAATTGTGTATTTTTTTATTTTTATTTTTTATTTTTTGCAACAACCCGCTTACATTTAAATGTATTATCTTTGTATTCCTAAAGAGGTTAGGTAACCAAACTTTTATTTTAATAGAAATATGCATTTAATAAAATGTCATATTCATTCATTCATTTTCCTTCGGCTGAGTCCCTTTATTCACCAGGAACCGCCAACTTATCCAGCATATGATTTACACAGCGGATCCTCACCAATATCCACCAATTATTGAAATGTCCCTACCGATAATTTAATCGACTTCTAAATGAAATACCGCTCTGTCGACTTGTAGTAAAGTGCAAAAAGTCAAGTTGGCTACGATTTCACCATAATACTATTAATCAAGGCTGCAATTAATCAAAATTAAGTTTCGACGTTGGCCTTAGGAAAATAGTTCAAATGCGTCACACACTTCTCTAAATTTTTCTACATTCATACCTCCTCAAAGCCTGACTGCAGTAAAATCATGTAAATTGACTTATGCAGCATGGGACGGGATTGTTATTTGTATTATTAAGTGTTCATTTTTTTTATTATTAGGTACTTTATTCATGTTTTTAAAAGCACACACACACACACACACACACACACACACACACACACACACACAAATCATGTGCAATGAATTGCTCTAGGGATGTACGTCCCCACCAATGTCTAGAGTAAATCTTCACGCTTGCAGCAGATGCCCTTTCTGCTGCAACCCAGTACTGGGAAACACCCATTCACACTTATTCACACATATACACTAAGGCCAATTTAGTTTATTCAATTCACCTATACTGCATGTGTTTGGACTGTGGGGGAAAGCGGAGCACCCGCAGGAAACCCACGCCAACACGAACAACTCCACACAGACATGCTAGGGCTCAAACCAGCAACCTTCTTGCTGTGAGGCAACAGTGGTGAGCCACCGTGCCACCTAAACTATAATAATATAGTCTATATTAACTGAGAAATGTATAAAAATATGAATTTTCAAAGGTGGGTGTACTTATTTATGCTGAGCACTGTACATACAGATATTAAAGCATCGATTTATATCCTCTTTGCTTCATAATTTTACATAAAAAGCTCAAAACTTGTCATCCTTCCTTAGGGAGAGGACATAAAAAATAAATCAGTACATACATATGTAACATAAATCAGTTGTGAAACTGTTGTGCGTTTGCTTTGACAGTGTTTACGCTGCGTGTTTGGAGAGATCAGAGTGAAATGACAGACTGATTTACCTCCGGCTGTGTTTCTCTGCGGCTCAAAACCCAGAATATTTTCACTGTGTCAACTCAGCCATGATGAAACAGAATTAATTTTAATTAAAGGTGATGTACTTTCATTTTAGAGTGTTCATGGCCTGTTGCTGGAACACAATTACATTTTTCATGCAAATTTTGTGTGTATACAATGCTAGTTTTCACTACGGCTCACCAAGTTTATTGTTGCTATTTTATTTGTGTGATTTCAATGCTAGTTTTTACTATGCCTACATGCTATATTTCACTCTAGCTACAATGCTAGTTTTCACTCTGGCTAGATCTACTGTTGCTTTTATTTTATTTGTGTGTTTGCAATGCTACTTTTCATTCCAGCTAACCAAGTTTAATGTTGCTATTTTATTTGTGTTTTTACAATGCTAGTTTTCACTCTGCTTCTACAGTATGTATCTTAGGCCCTGTTTACACTAGTGCGTTTTCGTTTTAAAACGCATAAGTTTTGCTACGGTTACGCCATCCGTCCACACTACGCCGGAGTTTTTCGGGGTGCGAAAACGGAGCGTTTTGAAAATGCTGGAGAGGCCGTTTCCATTCTAAAACGCTGCTGTTGCGTTTCAGTGTGGATGGAGGGAAACGGATATCTTCGAAAACAGAGGCGTGGCTGCTGAGATCCGCTACGTGATTGGGGCGTTGGGTCATTGCGTATCCTTTCCTTATTCGTCAAGCGCACATGGCTATGACGTCACCGGCAGACGGCAGACCAGCCTTAACTGTAAACACTGTATTTTCAATAGCCATGGATGTTTTATATTCATTTGTTCCTTTAAGTAACAACTCGACCTCGTCGTCTGTCCTCAAAAAGACCTCTCTTGCTTTCTTTGCCATCGCGTTCATCGTTCAACCAGCGTTTGTTGACTAACAATAACCAAACGCCGAGCGAGACACGTGCTTCCTGTTTATACTTAACCGCGCATGCCCAGAGTGCGCGGATGGTGCGCGAATGGTCACGTGATATACGTTTCTAGTGGAGGGAGATCTGTTGAGATCCGCTAGTGTGGACGCAGATCGTTTTCATGCTAAAACGCCGTTTTTAAACTAAAACGCACTAGTGTAAACGGGGCCTTAGTTGTCACTCTGTATACAATGCTAGTTTTCACTCTGGCTAACCAAATTTATTGTTGCTATTTTATGTGTGTTTTCAATGCTAGTTTTTACTCTACCTAAAGTATATATGCTATGTTTAACTCTAGCTACAAAGATTTTACTCTGGCTAGGTCTACTGTTGCTTTTATTTTATTTGTGTGTTTACAATGCTAGTTTTCACTCTGCTTCTACAGTATATATCCTAGTTGTCACTCTGTATACAATGCTAGTTTTAACTCTGCTTCTACAGTATGTATCTTAGTTGTCACTCTGTATACAATGCTAGTTTTCACTCTGGCTAACCAAGTTTATTGTTGCTATTTTATGTGTGTTTTTAATGCTAGTTTTTTACTCTGCCTACAGTATATATGCTATGTTTCACTCTAGCTACAATGCTAGTTTTCACTCTGGCTAGGTCTACTGTTGATATTTTATTTGTGTATTTACAAGGCTAGTTTTCACTCTGCTTCTACAGCATGTATCTTAGTTGTCACTCTGTATACATTGCTAGTTTTCACTCTGGCTAACCAAGTTCATTGTTGCTATTTTACTTAGATGTTTTCAATGCTAGTTTTTAACTCTGCCTACAGTATATATGCTATGTTTCACTCTAGCTACAATGCTAGTTTTCACTCTGGCTAGGTCTACTGTTGCTATTTTATTTGTGTATTTACAATGCTAGTTTTCACTCTGGCTATACAGTATGTATCTTAGTAGTCCCTCTGTATACAATGCTAGTTTTCACTAACCAAGTTTATTGTTGCTATTTTATTTAGGTGTTTTCAGTGCTAGTTTTCCTCTGCCTACAGTGTATATGCCAGTTTTTTACTCTGGCTATATGCTAGTGTAACGGTGCTCAGCTAGTGAAGTTCTGTGCAGGTAAACCTCACTCCTCTGACCTCCAAAAGTGCACTAGCGATTGACACTGGAGGCCATGGTCTTTAGCCTCAAGCCTGTTTCACACCGTAAGCGCAAGCAGCGCGTGAGCAGAGCGTGAGCAGAGCGTGAGCGTCGCTGAAGCAGCAGTGCCGCGATCGTTTCGGCGCTGGGTCTATTTTTGCCGCGCTGCTCACGCTCAATTAAAGTGACAGTGCATTGATAATGGCTCAAACACATTAAATGACTGTAAAAAGTAGCAATTTTACCTAATAAATGTATCAATAATATCCACTGATGTATATATGGTCAATTAAATGAACTTAAACGATTAAAAAATATATATTTATTTAGGCCCGAACTACAAAACCAAATGTAAAACAACTTTAGTATCAGTTTTGCTAATTGACGGGAGTTGTAGTCCATAACAAAGTGTATTGTGGGTAGTGTAGTTCGATACCCATGCTTGGATGATGTGAGCTGGGCTATCTGTGCAGTTGAAGCAGAGGAACAATTTATTCGGCTGTTTTATGTTCACTCGAGTTCTTCCAACCGGGAGCTGTTTGCACTGTGAACCTGACAACGAGAAAATAAGTAAAAGAAGGCCATGCAGTGATTACTTTTGTCCGTCTCATCCTTTGCACGAGCATGAATTAACGAGCCGCTGGACATCGCTGAAGCGAAGAAAGTAAGACTAGTTTGATCATGTATAAATATCATTATAAATATATTGTATAAATATTATTATAACTATAGGCCTACAACATCCTGCCAACCAAAAACAAAATGACATGATGTCACAGGCGATAGTCTTCTGAGTGTACCAGACATGAATGACATTCCTCATAGCGTGAGAAGCATACAATACTGTACGATCTATATCATTTATAAAATAAAGACTTGCAGGTTAAAGAAACAGCATTAGATGAAGTTGCCGTGGGCCTTGGTGCAGATGAAAAGTTTATAAAAGAGGATTTACATATAGAGATAGGTAACTAAACAGAATAGACAGATGATCTGTGCTGCTGCTGCTGATGAGCTGCGCCTTGCAAACGCAGTCGGTGTGAAAGGCAAACGCCTGCGTGCTGCTTCTGCTCTACCAACACGCTGCTCACGCGTTGCTCATGCCCTGCTTGCGCTTGCGGTGTGAAACAGGCGTCATTGTTAGAGCAACTGACTTCCATGTGGAGAGTCGCCAGTTTGATCCCAGCTCGGAGTGGGTTGGGTGGTGTACATGGGACAGACGAGGTTACACTAGTTTTCCCTCTGGCTTACCCAGTTTACCGTTGCTATTTCATTTAAGTGTTGTCACTGCAAGTTTTTATTCTGCCTACAGTATAAATGCTAGTTTTCACTTTGGCTACAATGCTAGTTGACTCTGGCTAAGCAAGTTTATTGTTGCTACTGTATTTGTGTGTTTACAATGCTAGTTTTCACTCTGTCTACAGTGTATATGCTAATTTTCACTCTGGTTAACCAAGTTATTGTTGCTATTATATTTGTGTGTTTTCATTGCTAGTTTTCACTCTGTCTAGCCAAGTTTTCTGCCTATTTTATTTGTGTTTAAAATGTTAGATTTTACTTTGTCTAATGTGCTAGTTTTCACTGGTTAACTTAGTTTACTGTTGCTATTTTACATTCATTTCAATTAGCCATAGATAAACAATGTTTTTTTTTTTTTTTTAGTTTACACTGAGCCATTACATCCACATACGACAATATAGTTAATATTATGGGAACAATATCAATAGTAACAATAAAAGCCATGCTGATATCGATGCTAAATGTCCAAACAAGTTATATTCCAAATTTGAAGTTGATATCTCAAAATATGAGCTTTCAGTGAAATTTAGTTTGGCCGCAGTACCAGACATCATCACCAGATGACAATTAGTTCACATTGGTGACCATATGAGGGAGTACCCCATTTCTGTGTTGAGGAATATGAACCATATTTTTTCTTTTTACATCTTTGACAATGGGTGCCACAGTGGCGTAGTGAGTAGCACGTTCGCCTCACAGCAAGAAGGTTGCTGGTTTGAGCCTCGGCTGGGTCAGTTGGCATTTCTGTGTGGCGTTTGCATGTTCTCCCTGTGGTTGCGTGGGTTTCCTCCGGGTGCTCCGGTTTCTCCCAAAGTCCAAAGATATGCGGTACAGGTGAATTGGGTAAGCTTAATTGTCCGTAGTGTATGAGTGTATGGATGTTTCCCAGAAATGGGTTGCAGCTGGAAGGGCATCCGCTGCGTAAAACAAATGCTGGATAAGTTGGCGGTTCATTCTGCTGTGGCAACCCCAGAATAATAAAGGGACTAAGCCGACAAGAAAATTAATGAATGAATGAATCTTTGACAATATTTGTAAAGTAGGCATAAAATCTAAAGTATGGGCATGTTGGTGGTATTTGATTTGAATTTAGCCTCTAAATTTTTTTTAAAAAACATTTTTTGTACGTGTGAATTGCTGTAGCAAAGTATTCCTTTACAATTCTGATGAGTATCCTTGTCGCAAATGAATAAATAACAGTTGCTTAGTAATAGTTATCAAAAAATCTTTCACCACATATGGAAACTAGAAATTTTAAGCTGCGCATAGTCTGCTCGGACAGGCCAAACCTACTCAGATTTAAAATCTGCAGAAGTTTTAGAGAATTCTGCCACAAATAACCTGTCAAAAGTTCCTTTACAATCTTCTGGGTTATGGAGGGCCACAGGTGTACAGTATTTGGTCCACTCATCTTCGTGCTGTAGGTCTTTCCACGTCTCTCTGGGAACAATTAATGTCAGCCATTCAAAGCGCAGCTATTGGTGGAGAGCAGGACTTCAAAGGCCAACCACCTCAAAGGCTTCCAGCGCAGAAACGGCCCTCAAAACTCCTCTAAGGCACAGAGAGAGTCCTGTTTCTATGGCTCGGCGAGGGAGGGGAAGGCCTGCGCTCTTTATGAAAGGACCTACTAACATGCAGGAAAATCTCCACGGGATGAAAACGTCCATTCAGAGTGTTGAGGAACAGAGAGATGGAGAATCCTGATCAAAAGTGCTTTAAGAAGAGGGTCTTTAAGCATCTCTCAATCATATTGTAATACTGAAGTTGAATTTTTTATTATTATTTTTTCTTTCTCTTATTTTTATTATTATTTTTTTCTGCAGATTTCATGTACTTGTGTTTTTGACATTGACTGTGGACTGGCACACAGCCAGAGGTTTCACCATTGTATGGAGCTAGGCTTTGTTCGCTGGTGTGGACCATTAAATCCCATCATCCCCCTCCCTCTCTCTTTCCCTTTTTTTTTTAACCAAAGCCACTGAAAGACTGAGCACCTGTTTAAGTAAAAAAACAATTAAGAGTCCATTGGAAGTATTTAAAACCCAGATTAAAGAGGATAGTGCAAATGGGAAGTATTAGGATTTTCCTTTATAGTTTTCTTTCCAGACCTACATGGAGCCTTTTCGGGCTGCACAAAGACAGCTGTAGCCTCCCAGTCACTGGCTGTAGGATTCAGTCATTAGCCACAAGCCAGGGAGTTGTTAAAATGCAATAAACCATAACATTTAACGCCCTTTCAATGCAGAGTTCATTTTAATGATCAAAAGATTGGAGATTAGCACTTCTTTTTCTGTCACCTTTCATCTTTTGTAGAGCACAGGTACAGGAAGTTGTCATTTAGGAGGCGCTTTAATCCAACGTGACACATGGAGAGTTTGGTGCAGGTTTGAGTCTATGCTAGAAAGTTCCCTGAACCGAGATACAACCAATGATGTTGTGGGAGAAAAATATGTGTAATGTGTAGTTTGTGAAGTTTTTAATTCCTTAATCCTGAAGTGTTGCTTTCGAATTAGCAATGGAGGCTTTTTGCTCGGCTCTTAAACTATCATGTTGTGAAAGGACACACAAAGAAAAGGACTTCACACAAAAGAGGTTTTATGACACTCTGGTTATTTCTTATTTATTTACACAGTTTGGCCCAAAACCTTTGCATAAATTACTAATTTTTGTAGAATATAGCCTCAAAATAACACGGCTGTGGTTAGCTGACACAGCTACATCTGCACACTGCCCATTTTCAAGAGTCCATTAGCTGGATTTCCATTATTCATTGTTAATGCGCATTTTGAAGTATTGCATGAGCGCCAAATTTTGAATACAAATCTTTGAATTCGCGAAAACGTATACACAATCGCTTGAGGTTGTGTTGGACTTATTGTAGAAAGGGTTAACATGGATAATGGGAGATAGATTTGCTGAATGAACTCTGTTTTAGTGAACGTTACACTGACATGACTCTGTTATGCTTGCCTTGTTTAGTTTTGGTTGCTAGGTTACTAATACTACAGTCAGCTGCTCTAAGAACTTGATACGCATCATATATGCATAAGATTTGTTTCACTTTAGGTTGAAACCACTGACATTTTGGGTACCTAATGTCCATTACAAGGATAGCAAAACCTGAGAATTTTACCATTTAGTTTGGACCCCCAAGAGTATATACTGTATATATATATATATATATAT
>CAIGQQ010033255.1:5077132-5090043 GCA_903798035.1 Danio albolineatus
TCTATCTATCTATCTATCTATCTATCTATCTATCTATCTATCTATCTCTATCTCTCTCTCTCTATATATATATATATATATATATAATACTCAAGTATACTTATCTGAAAGTGTAAAAATGAGCAGGTTTTTTGAAAGTGTTTGATGATAGGATTTGGTTTATGGACAGAAAAGATTGTTTCATTCATTCATTCATTTCCTTCGGCTTAGTCCCTTTATTCATCAGGGGTCTCCACAGTGGAATGAACCAACTTATCAAGCATATGTTTTACACAGCGGATGGCCTTCCAGCTGCAACCCATTACTGGTAACATCCAAACACTCCTTCACAAACATACACTAGGGCCAATTTGGTTTATTCAATTCACCTATGCCGCATGTCTTTGGACTGTGGGGGAAACCGGAGCACTCAGACAAAACCCACGACAACACGGGGAGAACATGCAAACTCCACACTGAAATGCCAACTAACCCAGCCGGGACTCGAACCTGCGACCTTCTTGCTGTGAGGCGACAGTGTTAACCACTGAGCCACCGTGTCGCCAAAGATTGTTTGATTAGTATAAAAACAACCTAAGTCTCTGAAAAGTCCACACAATTCAGGGAAACCCAATGAACTCTGTGTGTTCATGTGAATGGAAATGACCGTAGGCCATACGTGGCTTGCATTTAAACTTAAAAATGTGTATATTAAAGTGCTTTTATGTCACTTAGCATGTGATGCTCCTTTTTTAAGTCTGTTTAGATAAAACTACCAGTAAATTAATGAAATATTGTCTATAAATAGACGATAGTAAACAGGATTTCGAATTTCTGGTGTCGATCAGCCATGAAAAGCAATATTAGACATATGGACTTGCCAATTTTTTATGCCTAGTTACCTTTCACCCACTTTGTGGAGGAAGCAAGTGACGGCAGGAGGTATATACAGTACGAACTCTAGCTCAAAATAAGTGTGAAAACAACCCTACAGTACTCCTTCCCTCATCTTTGGAAGGGTAAACAAGCACAGCAGCCATCTTTACCTGTGGTCTGCAGTGACTTCCAGCGTCCCGCAGAGAGTTGACTGCAGGTGACTCTGCGCTCCTTGTTTTGTTTGGTCTGGCCTCTCTGTCCTCCTGCTGTGACCCCAGCGCATGTTTCTGGCACGTTAGAGAGGCTCTCGCTCTGATTAGGGTAATTACAAACCATCTCTGCTCTGCCCGCTCCTCAAAGCCCACTTCAGCATGGATTCATCCATTTGTCTTAAAGTAATGAAATCCCTGGGGGAGGGGCGGGAGGCGCCGCGTGGCGGGGCGCCTCATTTCAGGAGCTATTAAGTAGCAAACGTGCTACTCGCTAGCACTTTTATCACTGCGCTCGTTAATCTCAGAGCGCTTCCGCTCCGTGGAGCTGCTGCCATTGCGGTAATCACAATAAATCACCACGACAACTGCTGCGGCCCAACCGTGGTGCAACGGAAGAGCAGAATAACAGCCGTCTCAAGCACCACCGCACTGATGGCTCTTTCCAGTAACATGAATTTTTTTTTTGAGGATCTTTGTGTGAATACAAAGTTAAATTTCTGTAGATGAAATCTAGTCCGCAGAATAAATCTTGTCGTCAAAAATTAATTGCAGTCAATCTGTGTGACTGACATGAAGCTGCTTCAAAATTTGTGCAGGGAAATCATACAAGACTTTAATTCCTATGAGATTAGTTGGATTTCACTGCAAAATATTACGCAGAGCAGCAGTAAATGTGACAAATGTGACATTTAACCAACTGAAACTGTTGATGCAAACTCTATACAGGAACGTAAATCTATAAACACTTCTGTGCTGCTATTCCTTCAGAAATGTATGTTCATTTGCTACAATATCAAAGTGAAATTGGTTTCACCCAAATGAGTCTAATTTTAATTTTAACCTATGCATTTTTCAAATTACAGTTGTTGAGTTTGGTGCCACGGTCAAATAGTGGGTAGCACGTTCGCCTCACAGCAAGAAGATCGCTGGTTCAAGCCTCAGCTGGTTCAGCTGGCATTTCTGTGATACTAAAAAAGTACTCAATTAAAAGTAAAATAACACATTATTAAAACTAATTAGTAAAATAGAGTTCCTAAAAAAACAAAACAAACAAAAAAAAAAAAATGTAACTACTGTAATTTAGTTTATTTCGTAATTTATTACATTACTTCAATCTTTTTGGCGATCTGGTGAAGTCTGTATAAGGCTGGTTTATACTTCTGCGTCAAATGATCGGCGTAACCCATAGCACATACCTTGCGCATTGCCGTGCATTTATACTTCTGCGTGCTGTTTGTGTTGCTCTGCAATAACACATCCGAAACACTAGCTGGCAGTAGGTTTTTAGGTTCCTCTGTGTTGTGTTTCTTCGCTGGTGTTTTGTTTTTTCTGAACACTACCTTAATCTACGTGTAGCTAAAACTCACTCGCTTGCAACAACTTAAATCATAAGGTAAACACAAAACAACAGTTTGCATCTGGAGCTCCTTCACAGGATTCGACTCCTGTAAACACTCGTTCCAACAGGTCTGCGCGACTCTCACCCTCACCCACACTTGTCAGCGCTAGAAAGCCGACCAATCACAGAGCTTGCGCTAGGTGGCGATGTGATGTTTCAAGAGTTTACACTTAGCTGATGATTGATAATAAAGCTAGTTTGGCAAAGCTAGAAAAAGCTAGAGCCCTGAGCTCATAAGATCCTCGAGCCCGGGGCTCCCTCCCGTTTGCAGGGTGAGAGGGGAGTTTGAGCTCAGGTAGATCTCGAGAACCCCCCGCCCTCCTGCTGCTTATAAATTGCTATGAGGGTATGCTGCTGGTGGAATTTGGGTATGGTGCTGGTTTAAGTCAATTTACTTATGTCTCATGTTTTGGACTGAGGGAGGAAACCGGAGGACCCGGGGAAAACCCACGCGAGCACAGGGAGAACATAACCTCCGCACAGAAATGTCAACTGGCTGGGTAGAGGCCCGAACCAGAGGCATTCTTGCTGTGAGACAACAGTGTTTGCCGTGCTGCCCTATAGAGGAAAAGGGAGGGGAGGGGGTGGGATTCTTCAAGATGAAGATGACTAAAGTAAGATGCTTTGGTTATTTATACTGATTGGTGGATTGTGCATTAGCTTGACTCTGGGCCAGCCGTGTCATCAAAAGCACGCGCTCCTTTCGAAATTATTTTATAAATAAACTTCACGTAGTTATATTTTTTGAAAGGTTTTTGTCAGCGTCTATGATGGCCACGGTGAGGGGTATGCGACCGCGCAAAGGCTGTGCCGGAGCATATGCGTGCGCTTGACTCAAGTATAGATCAGCCTTTAAGCCCCTAGTGTTACAATAGTCATATTTCTTCCATCGCAAGTTGCTGTTGCGTACTAGCACAGCCCGACCGACATAAACGAGAGCATATGCAGCGATATTCTTTCCAACCCAATGGCTCTAATGAAGCTCTTTATATTTCAGCCCATGTGCGATACAGCAATAACACAGACGGCACCTTAGCGCCGCATCTCCTCTGCTATTAACATATCTGTACCTTGATGTATGAGTCCTTATGGAGGAGTATCATGGCACAGTCATTGTAAGCAAAAAAAGAAGCTGGCTCAGGTTCTTCGCTAATTAACTAGAGTTAATCTCCCAAACGCAGCTTTATAATTACAGCCACACTTAACGCACAGTGTGTTACGCTTCCTGTTTCATGGCCAACGCCATTGTGCTGATTGATGTTTGGGGAAACCGGCGTGTCAAGAGGTGTTTATTTCACAAGCGGTGGGCTCTCTGACAGTCCTTTCATATGAGTGTGTAATATACAGCCCGAGACAAAATTTAGAGCAGCCCTGCACTCCGCGTTGAACCCCTTTGAAATGCTGTAACCCAACAAGTGCAGGCGCCGTTGGGCCTCAAGAGCGAAAAGCCGGCCTGGCCGGCTTTTGTTCTGCCCGAGCGAGGCTTGACACGCTATTAGTCACCAGCAGGTCAACAGAGGCACGCAGAGCAACATTTTTCCAACACATTAGGCCAGGCTGAAGAGAAGAGTGCAAAGAGTACAGAGACACGGGAAGGAGATGTAGAAAGAGGGAGAGCGAGCGTGATGATACTTGATCAGAATAACTGGCTCACAAACGGTTCCAGATTAGACTATATTGTACACAGCAAAGCAGAGTTGTGCCTGCAGGAGCAACAACTCCAGACCTAATGGTTGATTTTTTTGTAAATTACACAGTATTTTACTGTAATATGAATCTTTTACTGTAGGGCAATTATGCGGTATGTTACTGTGTTTTAAAGTTCCATTATGAAAATGACTGTATATTTTACAGTAAAGATATACAAGACTGTAAATGCATATACAGCAAGATAAATAGTTCTGTAAATGTAAATACAGCATTTCTGCTGTAATTTATTCAGCACACAAAAGTCTTGTCTTCGATCCCAGTTGTAAGAGCAACAAATAATGACTTGACTTTTAGTTGATCATTTGGAAAAGTGGCAGAAGGTCGATTTTTGTGATGAATCATCTGTTGAACTGCATCCCAATCATCACAAATACTGCTGAAGACCTACTGGAACCTGCATGGACCCAAGATTCTCACAGAAATCAGTCAAGTTTGGTAAAGGAAAAATCATGGTTTGGGGTTACAGTACATTCAGTATGGTGGCGTGTGAGAGATCTGCAAAGTGAACGGCAACATCAACAGCCTGAGGTATCAAGACATTTTTGCTGCCCATTACATTACAAACCACAGGAGAGGGCAAATTCTCCAGCAGGAAAGCGCTCTTTGTCACACTTCAGTCTCCACATCAAAGTTCCTGAAAGTAAAGAAGGTCAAGCTGCTCCAGGATTGGCCAGCCCAGTCACCAGACATGAATATTATTGAGCATGTCTGGGGTGAGAAGGAGGAGGAGGCGTTGAAGATGAATCCAAAGAATCTTGATGAACTCTGGGAGTCCTGCAAGAAAGCTTTCTTTGGCATTCCAGATTACCTTATTAATACATTATTTGAGTCATTGCAGAGATGTACGTATGCAGTCCTCCAAGCTCATGGGAGTCATACACAATATTAATTATTTTTCCACTGCACCTTGACTTTATATTCTATACTGGACGTTATTTCTGTTAAGTGACAAGACTTTTGTCTATGCAAAGTCAGACCTTACTGTCCCAATTAAATAATTAAAAATCAAGCCATGATCATATTATATTTAGCTAAAATAAGTGTATCTAGAGGCGTTTGCCTTTCATATAAGCCACTTCTGAGACCAAATGATCAACTAGAAGTCAAGTTATTATTTGTTGTTCCTAAAACTCGGATAGGCGACAAGACATTTGTCAGCTAGTGTGTATAATAGTTTTACTAAATGGTAAATAATAATAGTAAAATAGTACTAATTTACTAAATAGTGTTAAAATTTTGAATTAGTAAGTAATAGTATGTTGAAATTAATATTCCAAGGTCACCTAGAGGCACTACCATTATCAATAAGTTCACATGAACCTGAAGTAGACGTTTATTTCAGTATTTTAATATACTTCTTACAGAATATTAATTAGGGGGTGGAGCTTTCTTTTTGCGTGTCATTCCCTCATAGCAAACTAACTGTAATGCTGCATTCACACCAGACGCGGAAGACGTGTCAAGCGCGAGTGATTTACATGTTAAGTCAATGCAAAGGCGCGAATAGGCATCCTGTGGCGCGAATCGCGCAAAAGGTGTGGTGCGAATGGCGCGTTTTGCACGTTTGACGCGCAATTCGCGCAAATCGCTCTAGTTTGAAAATCTGAACTTCAGCGGACATTCGCGCCGCGTTAACCAATCAGGAGCTTGCTCCTGTGGGGGTGTGATTATGACGTAGCGCCTGTTGTTGGTGTCTCAGGGGAAGATCCTCCTGTCAACACCGACAACAGTTCATCAAACTAGGCTTGGCTCAGTCAGAAGCATCACTGAAAACTTCCATCATCCAGGTTAAAGTTTCTGGAGGAGTTTATGAACTCATAGAGCTGGTGCACCTCTGAAAAAATCTAGTGAACTCAGATACAGCTCCAAACGAATCGACGCTGTATAAAGCTTCATAAAGCATATAAACACAGTTATTCTCTCTATAAACCCCTGTTAGCCATTTAGCAACAAAAGCTACAATCACCAAGCCATAGCCAGAAGCCCTGCCCATCACGCGAATCCGCGTCTGTTCTCAAGTGAATTTGACGCGCGAATGAAGCGGATTTGTATGCACAAATGAAGCGAGTAAACTCAAATGTTCACGCGTCTATTTACGCGCGAATAGCACAGTTTTGCCGTGCTTACCGCGTCTGGTGTGAATACAGCATATGAGGGACATGGTTAAGAGTATTGTGGATGAAGCCATCAAACTGACACCATCAGAGGACCGCCACTCCAAACAAATGGCCCGATTATGATTGACGATTACCAAATCAAGCTTTTTTTCCCCAATCGATTAACTTGCACAGATTAATTGCTCACCTAAAGCAATGTGCGCTAGCAAAATAAGCATTGTACAGTTTGATTTTAAATATTCCAAAAGCAGAAGCATAGATTAGTTTCGGTAAAGGGGTTTGAATAATTAATATTACATATCTAATCTGATGAAATATACTGTATGTTATGTTACTCAGACATTGTGAACTTTTATGAAGTTATGATTGGTCATATAACTTCAGCACGCATCATTATGCAAACACATGAAGGGGTTTCTCTGGATGAAAGACTAGTGAATGACAGATTAAAATGCTACTTCATCTGGGATACGGTGGGAAATGAAATAGAAAGAAACGTGGAGGATATTAGCTGTGACAATATGATTGACACGACACTTTTAACGGTGACAGAATGCACATAAATGAGCAACAGAACGGTCTGTTAAAGACGCAATTATGATGAAATATGCCCTACAGCTTGCCTGCTCTTCTATCACACACTTGGAGAAAACTTTCAGCAAGCAGTAGTAGGTGAAGCAACACTCTCTGTGAAAATGAGACGAAAAATGAATCTAAGGCTTGCCACACATTTGAAGATTTTAGGCCAGATTTGGAGTCTGATTTGTATGGTATAAAGATTGATTGATGGTTTTTGTAATTATATTTTAGGGGTTTTCAGTCCCTTTTCAGAGTGGGAGACAGGAATAAATGGGGAGCAGAGATATAGGGGAAGGATTGGTTAAAACGTTAAGGCAGGAATCAAACTTGAGTCGCCGTGAGCACCTTGTTATATGTCGACACGCTTATCCGCTAGGCATTAGCTGTTTGGCAGATTGGTTAAGTTAGGTAGGGTTGGGTTTTGTTGGTTGGTTGTTGGATTGGGGTTGGTTTGGTTTGATTTGGTTTGGTTTGCTTTAATTGCATTTGGTTGGTTGGGTTGGTTTCCCAGAGATGGGTTGCGGCTGGAAGGGCATCCGCTGCGTAAAAAAATGCTGGATAAGTTGGCGGATCATTCCGCTGTGGCGACCCCGGATTAATAAAGGGACTAAGCCGAAAAGAAAATGAATGAATGAATGAATGGTTGGGTTGGATTGGGGTTGGTTGGTTTTGTTAGGTTGGGTTGGTTTAGTTTAGTTTGGTTTTAGTTTAGTTTAGTTTAGTTTAGTTTAGTTTAGTTTAGTTTAGTTTAGTTTAGTTTGGCTTGGTTTGGTTGGCTGGTGGGTTGAGTTTGGTTGGTCTGTTGGGTTGGTTGATTTGGTTTAGTTTGGTTTAGTTGTTTGGTTTGGTTTGGTGTGGTTTGGTTTGACTTGGTCAGTTTTGTGTGGTTGGTTGGTGGGTGTGTTGGTTGTTTGGGTTGTGTTTGGTTGGTTGGTTATTGGGTTGGGTTGGTTATGTTAGGTTTGGTTTGGTTGAGTTTGTTTGTTTGTTTGGCTGGTTGGGATGGTTGGTTTGGTTGGTTGGTTTGATTGCTGGGTTGGGTTAGGTTGGTTATGTTAGGTGGGATTGGCTTTGGTTGGTTGCTTTGGTTGGGTTGGGTGTGGTTGGTTGAGTTGAGTTAGGTTGGTTGGTGGGTGGGTTGGGTTGTTTGGTTTGAGCTGGTTAATTAGGTTGGGTTGGCTTTGGTTTGGTTTGGGTTTGGTTGGTTAATTTGGTTTGGTTGGATTTGGTTGGATTTGGATGTTAAGTTGGTTGGTTGGATTGGGTTTGGTTGTTGGGTTTGTTTATGTTAGGTTGGGTTGGCTTTATATATTCGCAAAGGAACATTTGAACATGCCACACATTTGATGATTACAGGTAATAGTATTGGATTTGATTCAAAAATGTAGCTCAAAATCAATATTTGTTGACATTTCATCAAAAAAAGCTGATCCCAAATCCAAAGCACGTTTGATATTTACAACTCTTATTTCTTTCTGTCTTTTATTAACATTTCATTTTTCTTCTTTTGTTTTAATTTCAAAACTATTTCTTTCTTATTCTTTTCTGCTTTGTATTGATGGATTCTGTTAAATGAACCCAGATGTTCAGTATTCTTCATATCTGTTGCTAGATTCAACCTGGAAAGAAGACAAATTTCAGCTGTGATCACTTACTAACTGAAATGTGTCTTCAAGACAGCAAAAAGATTAAATGTAGTCTTTTTTTTTTCTTCACAGATGTTTCTCCAGAGGAAAAAAAAGACCATGGCAATCTTATATGTGTGTCCTCTTGAATTTCAAGTTTTCAAACCATTCTTAGATTTAGATGTAATGCATTTACTTATACAGTACAGTAGGCTTTTTATTTGAACAACCTTTTACCCAAAGTGACTTACAAATGACATCAAACATCAGAAGCAAGAATAATAATAATAATAATAATAATAATAATAATAATAATAATGATAATGATAATGATAATAATAATAATAATAATAATAATAATAATAATAATAATTCCCTACATTTATATAGTAATTTTCTGGACACTCAAAGCACATTACACATTTTTTTCAGTGCAGATTATGAATCATTAATGTCTTATACACTAATGAAATCCACAGAGAATTGTGTCCTTCCAATCAAGCAAATGTCAAGTTTATAATTTTATCCCGCAGTAAAATGCTAATGGCTAATGAGCAACACATGCATGCTTGAGTTTATAATGTATTATTTACCAAAAACCAAAACAAAGATCTGACCGTACACAAGATGAGATGAGTGTCACATTTTTTAAGCAAACCCATTTGCACCGTTTGTACTGGTATAATGTCCTTGCCCTTCATATAAACCCTTCCAGATGGCACAAGTGTGTGTTTCTGTTCTTTTTTTCTTTCTTTTTTTGCCATTGCTTGGAAAGCAATGTCCAACATCTGTTCTTTGGCTTCTGGTTCGAAACACACAGTCACAGATTGAGCAGTGTTGGCGCAGTGTGTGGTCCAAAGCCCAAGGGCCAGGGATGCTCTTAATAAAAGCTGACCCATCTGAACCCACAACTTATGAAACCACATGACATTTAACTATCGTACTGGCCATGCTGTTGTGTTTGTACACCAAGTATATATATATATACTCAATTTAAAGATTTTTTTTCAACACATTTCTAAACATAATAATTGTAACAACTCATTTCTAACAACTGATTTCTTTTATCTTTGCCATGATGACAGTAAATAATATTTTACTAGACACTAGCATTCAGCTTAACGTGACATTAAAAGGCTTAACAATAGGTTTATTAGGCAAGTTTGAGTAATTAGGCATGTCATTGTATAACAATGGTTTGTTCTGTAGACAATCGGAAATAAACATTGCTTAAGGCTAATAATATCAACCCAGGCTTATTCTGTTTACGTACCCCTTTATACATTTTGGGAGAGCACCAAATGGGTCCCAGGAGGTACTTTTTTTAAACGTTTTTGTTTTTGTGAATCCACTAGAGGCCGATGCTTTTTGAGATCTCAGATTTCTCTCATGAGTACCATTCGACCGACCGACTGACCCATCCTCCTCCTTCCCTAAACCCAACCAATAGTGTTTTCAAAAGTACTGATTGGACTCGAACCCCATTGTCACGATCAACTCCACTCCATGTTACAAGTCCGCTGACATATGTGGCAAGCCACTGGACAAACTGTGGAAACAGCAGAAAAGCCATCAATATGGAGGTACGAAAAGGAACGGCATCATGCTGCCCCGTAGAGATCATTTTAAAGATAAAAATGCAGCCATGTTGTACCTCTGGCTACATAATTCGCGATCTCCAGAAATGTATATAGGGCTACATTTTCTCAATGAGCCTAAGTTTGCTAATATTGACCCTAAAATGGTTTAAAAAATTAAAAACTCCTTTAATTCTAGCCAAAATAAAACAAAAAAAGACTTTCTCCAGAAAAAAAATGCTTTATATGTGGAAAAAGTATTCATTCATTCATTTATTCATTCATTCATTCATTCATTCATTCAATCAATCAATCATTTATTTATTAAGGATTCTTTAATAAATGCTATTTAAATATATCAATGTTTTATGTTTTTACATTTTTAAATTTGACATTTTTTGTATTTATAATTTAATGTATTTATAATTTTATATATTTTAATTTTAAAATGGATTTTAATAACTAAGTTAAATAAAAAGTGAAAATAATTTTAATAAATTATCTGATTTATTGCATGTGTGAAATTAAAAAGCCATCATCTATCGTCATTCCTAAAATACATAAATAAATAAATAAATAATGCATTTGTTAAAATCAAAAAATTACATTATTATTATTATTATTATTATTATTATTATTTGTTATATTTGTATTATTTGTATTATTATTGTTAATATAACAATAATAATAATAATAATAATAATAATAATAATAATCATAATAATCATAATACAAATAACTTTTATACAACTGTCTGACAAATTGTTTATCCGTCTATCGGTTTGTAATATTGGTTGGAGTCTTTAAATTTGCCATCAAAATAAATATGGTTCATCAAAATATATTGCGTCTAAAATTTACAGGCTAAGTTTGCAAGATATGTAAAAATATTCATTTTTCTTTTTATAAATCTGTCAGCAGTCACTGGGTTTTGCAGTTGTTTTATGACATGTGCATACGAAACATCTCCACCGCTGCACAAATGAGCAGTCTAAGCATCACTGCTGTGAACCTGTTTCTCTGTGTACTCGTTTATTACCCGCATTCTACTGTATCTCTCAGAGCCTCTTTGAAACGCGCTGCACATATACTTCACAGACTGACAGCTCCTGTGCATTAAGCTCTCTTTAGCTGTGCCATTAACCAGATAATCAGACTGAAATGAGTTCACCATGCGGGCCACGAGCCTTTGGAAATATTGCGATTTAAATTTAAATTGCGTTTTTAATATATTCCATTTCAGACATTTCACATTTGCTTTTACTTATTTCCATAATATGTTTTTTTTGCCCCTGTATTTTCCTGTGGGTGTGTGTGTGTGCATGTTTTTAAAGGTGAAAGCTTTTGTGGGCCCATATGGTAGTGAGGTACAGAAAATAGAAAACAGCCATGATGAGCCTTCAGTATAAAACAGAAAGCAACTTTAAAGTAGTCAGGTCCTTTCATCGTCTAATATATATATAGGAGACCATCATACAAATAATAATAATAATAATAATTATTATAATAATATTAATAATAATAATAATAATAATAATAATAATAAGCATGGTGTGGAATTGAAGCTTCTTGCCTAGACAAAATAATATCATCATCCACTTCTACATCACTGCCAGTTTAGCCCCGCCCACTGAATCATGTAGTAGTAGTAGTACTCATTCAGTAATTTTCCTTTGGCTTAAAGGGGTGGTCCACTACGATATCATATTTGAAACTTTAGTTGATGTGTAATGTAGCTGTGTGAACATAAACAACATCTCTGAATGTAAAACGCTCAAAGAGTTCAATGCAAAGAGAGACATCGGCTTTTACAGAGTTCGCTTAGCAAAGCCTACAGAGGTGCTGTAATTTCATAACAGAGAAAGCTAAAGTGCCGTCCACATGCTGCTATTTCCACAAAGCTTCTTCTGTTTCTGTATTCGGGCTTCCAAAGGACACGACACAAAGAGAGAAGTGCTTACAGTCTAATTTTAATTATGTTCTAGAGAATTATAAAAAAATATATATAGCTAGCATTTGACAAAGGAGAGCTTCCAGAATCTTTTCCAGTTCTGTGCTGGATTCGGCTAAAAAACGACGAAGCTGTGGATTGCGAGCCACAACCTGTACTGTATGTGTATTTATTTGTTAAAATTGATTGATTACATGCACAGTTTCTAGCTTTAACGGTGTGTTGTAGTGAGGACGTAAACAACAGGAAATGCTGTTTGGCGCTGCTAACAATTTAGCTACAAATTCATATTTATCCGTCAAACCCATGCACCCACAATCTTTAGCAGCGCTGCAGTGTCTCTCTATGCGGATGCTTTCAGTGTCTCACTATGTGGAAGCTTTCTTTATGTATTTATTTATTTATAAATACTACTACTATTACTACTACTACTACTACCAATAATAATAATAATAATAATTTATTTATACATTTATTATTATTCATTCATTCATTCATTCATTCATTCATTCATTTTTTCTTGCAGGCTTAGTCCCTTGATAAATCCGGGATCGCCAAAGCGGAATGAACCGCCAACTTTTCCAGCATGTGTTTTTACACAGCGGATGCTCTTCCAGCTGCAACCCATCACTGGGAAACATCCATACACACTCATTCACACACATACACTAGGGCCAACTTAGCTTACCCAATTCACCTATAGCTCGAGTCTTTGGACTTTCCCAGAGGAAACCCAGGTCAACACGGGGAGAACATGCAAACTCCACACTTAAAATGCCAGCCGAGGCTCAAACCAGCGAACTTCTTGCTGTGAGGTGCTTGTGCTATATAATAATATAAATAATAATAATAATAATAATAATAATAATAATAATAATAATAATAA
>CAIGQQ010033255.1:5090569-5093069 GCA_903798035.1 Danio albolineatus
AATAATAATAATAATAATAATAATAATAATAATAATAATAATAATAATAATAATAATACAAATTGTTATTATTATTATTATTATTATTATTATTATATTATTATTAATAAAATAATTATATGTATGTATTTATTTATAAATAGTAATAATAATAATAATAATAATAATAATTATTATTATTATTATTATTATATTGTTTATTTATAAATAATAAGATTAATAATAATAATAATAATAATAATATAATTATAAGTATTTTTATTATTATTATTATTACATTAATTTTTTATAAATAATGCTTAATTACTATAATAAAGTAAAAATTCTGAAACATTTTTCACTCATGACGAACAATAATCATAAAGCTTATAAAAAATCTCCACTTATATAACTGTACAACTGAATCTTCTGACATTTGATTGGAGAAACAGATGAGATATTAAAAAGATCACCAATTATGACTCCTCCCATATAAATCTACAGATAAAGGCAACATCAGGAATCAAAAAGCGAGTGTGTTCTGTCTGTGATCTCCGGCTTGTTCAGGATCCCCACTGAGAAACTGTATTGAGTTTTGAATCAAAGCGCTTGTAGAGCAGACGTCAGCTTCACCACAGTGAGGAATTCTCTCTTCACATCTCAACACGTGTCCTGTCGTCTTCAGTGATCTGCTGTCTCGTAGCATCTCTCCGAAAAAATGACCAAAGAGGTTTTCTGCGGTTTTAGAAACACTCTCTGGCTTTACTCTCTGTAGTCGGAGTCAGTCGACGCTGTATTGCGTTTTGAGCTCAGTGGCATCAATTTTTGGGATATTTTCAGGATATTCGTTTCAAGCTGCATGAAGGACATCAAAGGCACTGCTGTTTGAGTGGAAAACACTTGGATTCCTCATGTTACAGTAAATCTTTCAGGCTCAGGCTGATTCAAACTCATGCCGTGGGATTTCTATAAAAAGGTTATATATATTAGATTTGAAGGCAACATTACTTGCAAACAATGTATTCCTTCCAATAGACAACAATAGCCTACAGTATGCGACATCTAAAGACCATTTTGAGGGAAGTAAACAAAACAATGGCCCCAACGTATTTCCTGTGTTACATTTTTATTTTCTAGAGCTTCCGAGAATCCAAAGAGGGCGACATATTGATAAATAATGTCATGTTTTAACATTGAGTTATGATTGGATTGCCTCTTGTTACAGTTATGAAATAGTTTACAAACAGGAAATGTTCAGGGGCCAATGGCAGGACCACATTGAAATGGTCTAGTGTATATACTCACCGGCCACTTTAATAAGTACACCTGTCCAACTGCTTATTAATGCAAATTTCTAATCAGCCAATTACATGGCAGAAACTCAATGCATTTAGGCATGTAGACATGGTCAAGATAATCTGCTACAGATGTAATAGAGCATTAGAATAGAGAAAAAGGGTGATTTAAGTGACTTTGAATGCAGCATGGTTGTTGGTGCTGGACAGGCTGGTCTGAGTATTTCAGAAACTGCTGATCTCCTGGGATTTGCAAGCACAACCATCTCTATGGTTTACAGAGAATGGACTGAAAAAGGAAAATATCCAGTGAGAGGCAGTTCTGTGGGCTCAAATGTCTTGTTGATGTCAGAGGAGAATGGCCAGACTGGTTCCAGCTGATAGAAAGGCAACAGTAACTTAAATAACCACTCGTTACAACTGTATGCAGAAGAGCATCTCTGAACACACAACAAGTGCAACCTTGAGGCAGATGGGCTACAGCAGAAGAAGAGCACTGTCAGCTGTCACCTCATGTCAGCTAATAACAGGAAACTGAGGCTACAATTTGCACAGACTCACCAATATTGGACAATAGAAGATTGGAAAAACATTGCCTGCTCTGATGAGTCAGATGGTCGGGTCAGAATTGGGTGTCAACAACATGAAAGCTTGGCTCCATCCTGCCTTGTATCAACAGTTCAGGTTGTTGTTGGTGGTGTAATGGTGTGGTGGATATTTTCTTGGCACACTTTGGGCCTATTAGTACCAATTGAGCATCATGCACCTGAGTATTGTTGCTAACCATGTCCATCCCTTTATGACCACAGTGTGTCCATCTTCTGATGGCTACTTCCAGCAGGATAACGGCAATGTCATAAAGTGCGCAACATCTCAGACTGGTTTCTTGAAAATGACAATGAGCTCAGTGACCAGATCTCAATCCAATAGAGTAACTTTGAGATGTGGTGGAACGGGAGATTCACATCATAGATGTGCAGTCGACAAATCTGCAGCAACTGCGTTATGCTATCATGTCAATATGGAGCAAAATCTCTGAGGAATAGTTCTAGTACCTTGTTGAATCCATTCAATAAAGGATTAAGGCAGTTCTGAAGGCAAAAGAGAGTCCAACCCGGTACTAGTAAGGTGTACTTGTATATCTATGCTCCTTCTTGACTTGAATTGTTTACTTCACATAATTTACATCTTTTTTGCTTTTGTTATTGTACTCTGATTCGTTGCTC
>CAIGQQ010033255.1:5098069-5113247 GCA_903798035.1 Danio albolineatus
ATTTTCAATACTGGGAATGTATCAAAAGGATCGATCCTTAAGTAAAAGTATCGATCTTTTCTGGGGGTTTTCTTACTGAGTAAAAGATCTCAATAATTATAGCGCCACATATTATATAAATATTTACTTAAATAGGAACACGAATGGGAACTATAATATCCTTCCGCTGTATCTCCGCTAATGGGTCAGCGTTAGCTCACGGCTCAGTAGTACAGACACCACACACACACCCAGCGCAGGTTGTAAAACTTTGGCAGAATCCTTTAAGGAATCCGGTCATTGTCTAGCTACTAAGTGGGAATTATTTCAAAAGTCGAGTTCAACACAGACAGCAAGTTTATATTAAGTTTTACCTGATATATGTTCATATGAACACACAGATGCACACACTGTAAATATAATATGCTGAGGGGGAATCATTATATATGATTCTTTGTAATATTAATATGCCAAAGCTGAGGGGGAATCCTACTCTAAACTCTGTCATTTATGTAATTTGCGTAAATCGGCATATATCAGATTTCTGTTACATTTCACAGGGTTCAGAATAATAGACTGTAGCTTAAGTTTTAGTTTAAATAGTTTTAAATGAACTTGTTTATCAAGCAAAATACAAAGTTTAGGTACACATAATAACTGGGAGAGATGTACTTTTTTAATTAAACAAGGTTTCTGCAGTGTATTATTTTTCGTCATATATGGTGCCATGCAATTATAGATCTGTTATTTAAATAAATGTAAAAAGGAATCATGTGTTTTTTGTTTAATGAATAATAATAATAATAATGGTGATGATAATAATAATTATAATATAATAATAATTATATTATAATAATAATTATAATAAAGGTGATAGCATTTTTTTATCACTATAAAATATTTAATTAAAGTATTGATATCGGTAGCGATATCGACGATACTTGTCTTGAAATACTTGGTATCGGATCGGAAACAAAAATATTGGTATCGCCTATCCCTCAGTATTGGCTTCAAGTTTTTTTCCACATTTTATGTTACAGCCTTATTCCAAAATGGATTAAATTCATTTATTTCCTCAACATTCTGCACACAATCCCCCATAACAGTTTTTTTAATTGTTGCAAATTTATTAAAAATAAAAAACCTGAAGAATTACATGTACATCAGTATTCAGAGCCTTTGCCTTGAAGCTCTAAGTTGAGCTCAGGTACATTCTGTTTCCGCTGATCATTCTTGAGATGTTTCAGCATCTTCATTGGAGGTCACCTGTGGTCAATTCAGCTGATTGGACATGATTTGAAAAGGCACCTGTCTATATAAGGTCTCAGGGTTGACAGTGCATGTCAAAGCACAAACCAAGCTTGAAGACAAAGGAATTGTCTGTAGACCTCCGAGACAGGATTGTGTCACGATTGTCAGATGCATGCGCTCTGTCTTTTCATGTTGTTGTTGTCACGTGTGTCTGTGTTGTAACTTCCTTGTGGTCTGAGGCATGTTTGTTACATCACGTGATCAGCGGGGATCAGTGGTTCCAGCTGATGGCACTTAGCTCAGCGGAAAGCCAGGACGTCAGTGTCAGTTCGTTACACAGTATTCATGTTAACTTTGTGTCTCGTCAGGATCGGCTTGGACTCGCCCTCTTGAAGTTTCCTGTGGTGGCTCCTGTGTCTGAGTCTTCGTTCCACGCTCTTTGTGCTCTTGTCACCCCTGCTACACTCACTTTCTAATAAATATTTTACTTGCAATTGGATCCGTTTTGCATTGATCATTTACTGAATGTTACAGGATTGCTTCGAGGCACAAGGCTGAGGAAGGTTGCAGAAAAATTTCTGCTGCTCTGAAAGTTCCAATGAGCACAGCGGCCTCCATCATCCAGAAGCGAAAGATGTTTGGAACTACCAGGACTCTTCCTAGAGCTAGCCGGCCATCTAAGCTGAGTAATTGGGGAGAAGGGCCTTAGTCACGGAGGTGATCAATAACCAGATGGTCACTCTGTCTGACCTCCAGCGTTCTTCTGTGGAGAGAGGAGAACCTCACAGAAGGACAACCATCTGTGCGGTAATCCACCAATTAGGCCTGTATGGTAGAGTGGCCAGACTGAAGCCACCACTGAGCCTGGAGTTTGCCAAAAGGCATCTGAAGGACTCTCAGACCATAAGGAACTAAATGATCTGGTCTGATGAGACTAAAACTGAACTCTTTGGAGTGAACGCCAGGCGTTACGTTTGTAGAAAACCAGGCAGCGCTCATCACCAGGCTAAAACCATCCCTACAGTGAAGCATGGTGGTGGCTGCATCATGCTGTGGGGATGTTTTTCAGCAGCAGGAACTGGAAGACTATTCAGGATAGAGGGAAAGATGAATGCAGCAATGTACAGAGACATCCTGAATGAAAACCTGCTTCAGAGAGCTCTTGACCTCAGACTGGAGCGACGGTTCATCTTCCAGCAGGACAATGACCCAAAGCACACTACCAAAATATCAATGGAGTGGCTTCACGACAACTCAGTGAATGTCCTTGAGTGGCCCAGCCAGAGCCCAGATCTAAATCCTATTGAACATCTCTGGAGAGATCTGAAAATGGCCGTACACCGTCGCTTCCCATCCAACCTGATAGAGCTTGAGAGGTGCTGCAAAGAGGAATGGGCAAAAATTCCCAAAGACAGGTGTGCCAAGCTTGCGGCATCATATTCAAATAGACTTGAGGCTGTAATTGCTGCCAAAGGTGCATCAACAAAGTATTGAGCAAAGGCTGTGAATACTGATGTTTTTATTTTTAATAAATTTGCAACCATTTCAAAAACTCTTTTTCACATTGTTATTATGGGGGATTGTGTGTAGAATGATGAGGAAATAAATAAATTTAATCCATTTCGGAATAAGGCTGTAACATAAAAACAATGTGGAAAAAGTGAAGCGCTATGAATACTTTCCGGATGCACTGTATGTGTGTGTGTGTGTGTGTGTTTAAGTGTGTGCGTATGTGTGTGCATGTCTTGAGCTCCACTGAGCTGCTGTTGAGTGAGAGAGAGCCATTTATAACTCATTATGATAAACTGCTAAAAATATCGGAGCTGTGAGCCTCTCTCTCGTTATTTCGTTCTCTCTCTGATAACAGTAGTGAGTGTGAATAGTTCTTCAACAGAAACCAAAGGAACGTCTCGTGTACAAAAGGCTGTGTCGTAATTTGCATATTTACATTATGCATTAAAAAAAACAAAGTTTTAAAGTACATAAAGTATAAAATGTTTTTATATATTAAAAATGAGGCATCACGGTGGCGCAGTGGGTAACACAATCGCCTCACAGCAAGAAGGTCACTGGTTCGAGTAGGCAATAGGTCAGTTGGCATTTCTGTGTGGAGTTTGCATGTTCTCCCCGTGTTGGTGTGGGTTTCCTCTGGGTGCTCCGGTTTCTATAGGTGAATTCATTCATTCATTTCCTTGTCGGCTTAGTGCTTTTATTAATCCGGGGTCGCCACAGCGGAAAGAACCGCCAACTTATCCAGCATTTGTTTTTACACAGCGGATGCCCTTCCAGCTGCAACCCATCTCTGGGAAACATACATACACACTTATTCACACTCATACACTACGGATTACAACACAATTTAGCCTACCCATTTCACCTATACCACATGTCTTTGGACTTGAGGGGGAAACCGGAGCACCCGGAGGAAACCCACGCAACCACGGGGAAAACATGCAAACTCCACACAGAAATGCCAACTGACCCAGTCGGTGCTCGAACCAGCGACCTTCTTGCTGTGAGGCGAACGTGCTACTCACTACGCCACCGTGGCGCCTATATAAATTGGCCGTATGAGTGTATGTGTGAATGAGTGTGTATAGGTGTTACCCAGTACACACAAATTGTGTTGTTTCAGCTCATTCATTAATTTTCTTGTCAGCTTAGTCCCTTTATTAATCCGGGGTCGCCACAGCGGAATGAACCGCCAACTTATCCAGCATATGTTTTACGCAGCGGATGCCCTTTCAGCTGCAACCCATCACTGGGAAACATCCATACATTCTCATTCACACACATACACTAGGACCAACTTAGCTTACCCAATTCACCCGTACCGCATGTCTTTGGACTTGAAACCAGAGCACCCGGAGGAAACCCACGTGATCGCAGGGAGAACATGCAACCTCCATGCAGAAATGCCAACTGACCCAGCTGAGGCTCGAACCAGCGACCTTATTGCTGTGAGGCGACAGCGCAACCCACTGCCCCATGTTTCAGCTCACTTTAAATAAATGTATTCTCCCTTTATCACAGCCGTTAAAAGGAAGGACAGGATTAGACAGCACTTTCTCTCGTATCTACTCACTGTTTACATTGTCGCAGGAAGGTGCACCAAAACCCGTATCCATGGAAACAACCAGGAGCCAATGAGAAGTCCTTTTTGGAGCGTCATGTGACCCAGAGCCTGTTGAGAGATGCATTGAAGTTGGCAGTCGAGCTGTCTGCATTTTATTAAAGGAAAAATACAAACCATTGAGACGGAAAAGCTCCTTAGAGCACAACGGAGTGAAGGAGAGCCGGAGGAAGGACACGGGTTACGGCTTTTACAGGTTGAAAAGGACAAAAAAAGATTGTTGTCCTTTTATGTTGAGGATGCATTTCACAGCTCAGAGGAGGTGAATGAGTTGTGAGCGATGGGGTGGATGTTTGCTTTACAGAGCCGATCGCTTATTCTAGCACATTCTTGCTACTTTGCTGAAGAAATAACAAGTTATGAAGTATTCCTCGTGAGGTTTGATCAAAATAAACCCAGAGGTCTCCAGCTGAAGAGTCTTCGAGTTCAACAGTCAGCCATAAAACCAAACTGAGGTTATTGTCTACAAAGGATGCTGCCTTCTAAGGGAACATCACTGATCAAATGGAACCTCAAGTAGTGTTTGATTCGAAACGATCTAAATAACGTTGAACCATATAAACAATAACCGTTAACATCCCAGGGGAAACATTAACATCAAAACTATTGACACTGACGTCATTCATTCGATTTCTTTTCAGCTTAGTCCCTTTATTAATCAGGGGTCACCAGTGGTGGAAAGAGTACTGAAAAAACATACTCAAATAAAAGTACCATTACTTGCCCAAAAATGTAGTGCAAGTAGAGTAAAATATCTGTAGTAAATATTACTCAGTGTATGAGTACAAAGTAGACCTTTAAAAGTACTCAAGAGTGAGTGAGTGAGTGAGTAGTGAGTATTACGCTGTGAAAACTTGATGTGTTTACAGAATGTTACATTTACACATCCCTGCACAAACAACATGTGGTGTATTCTTCCTATTTTCGTTCGTTCCTTCCGACCTTCCTTGAATTATTTGTTTGTTCTCTCCTTCCTTCCTTCATTCATTCGTTTTTTCCCTCCTTCCTTCGTTCACTCGTTCGTTCGTTCATATTTTTGTTCCTTCCAACATTAGGTCCTTGTGTTAATTTATTTGTTTGTTCGTTCTTTCCTTCCTTCCTTCCTTAGTTTGTTCAGTCCTTCCTTATGTTCTTCCTTCATTCATTTGGTCCTTCGTTCTTTCCTCCCTTCATTTGTTTGCTTATTCTTTCTTCCATATTTTTGTTCCTTCCTTCATTAGGTCCTTTGTTCATTCGTTCCTTCTTTCCTTTCTTAGTTTGTTCAGTCCTTCCTTGAATCCTTCCTTCATTTATTTGGTTCTTCGATCCTTCCTTCCATTCCTTGTTCGGTTCTTCTTTTTATTTGGCCCTTCCTTCCATTCTTCATTCGTTCCATTTAATGTTTAAGGCTGTTTGGTGATTTCAGTCATCATACAGTCGACATCCATCATTTTCAGTGACATGCAGTCTATAAACAGTCTCTGGATCATTGCGTGTACAGATTTTGAACATCTTCTTGGACATTTTTAATGTTTCCAAAAGGTTTGCTGCAGTTATAAAGCGCCCATGTCTTGAGGTTGTTCAGTATGATGTGATTTACTTTCTATGTTTGATTTAATTGGACAGGAATCACAGGACTGATCTTTCTACTTAAGACAATGACCATAGACAAGAAAGAAATAAAGTAGTGACTGCAGGTTCAAGGAAAGTCGTGGAGTAAAAGTACTGATACTGCACTAAACATGTACTCAAGGGAAAGTAAAAGTCCACATTTTTAAAACCGCTCAGTAAATTACAATTTCTGAGAAAAACTACTCAATTACAGTAGTGCAGAGTATTTGTAATTAGTTACTTTACACCAATGGGGGTCACCACAGCGGAATGAACTGCCAACTTATATGTAACTTATATGCAGCATATGTTTCACACAGCGGATGCCCTTCCAGCCACAACCCAACACTGGGAAACAATTAGCCGGTGCGTGATCGATTGTTACGTCCAGAGGACAGCGACGCGAACAAAATGGCGAGGACAAGCCGGCCGGCGGGCAGCAGGAGGCGGCGGTCCGGTTGAGAAAACGGGGGCCGCAAAGGAGGGATACGGCAAAGATTACGCAGAATGGGCTGAAAGGGAAATCTGCTGCATAAAAACATATGCTGGAATAGTTGGCGGTTCATTCCGCTGTGGTGACCCCTGACAACTAAGGGACTAAGCCGAAGGAAAATGAATGAATGAATATTCTAACTGTGCTTACGATCAACTAAAAGCAGCTTTGGTGAGTAAAGGAGACTTATTTCAAGAACATAAATGGTGCTTCTGGTAAAAGAGTCATATTTTATTAATGCGATTGGAAATCAGCATATCTCTGGAGTCATCTTTTTATTCAGATCGTGTTGCATTGCTGCAGTATAATCATGCTGCCTACTTTTTAAGACAGATCAGATTCTCTGTATTTATGTATTTGTTTCTTCCTTTTTTTCTTGTCCGTTGCTTCTTGTTGTTGTTGTGTATCTGAGTCTTATATTTGTATGTTCATGAACAAAGAAACTGATCAAGCTACAGTATAAATAACATCTGTTAATGAACGGTTTCCATATTTTGGGATTCACACGTTTTACGTTTATTTACGATAGTGAATTGGGTCACACTTTATTTTGATGGTCGGTTTGTTGAATTTAAGATACATTGCATCTACATGCCAACTTATTCTCATTAGATTATAAGTAGACTGTTAGGTTGGGGTTAGGGTTAGGGTTAGTGTAAATTGACATGTACTTGCAAAGTTTCTTATAGTCAGTTAAATGTCTATTGAATGTCAGTAGCAACATATATTAAGCAGACAGTCTACTAATACTCAAATGGACCATCAAAATAGAGTGTTACTGTGAATTGCATTATAGGATGTTGATCTCTGCTCTGTCGACTTTTGATGTTAAAAATTCAACTCTACAGTTTAACAAAGTGACTTCAATTAACATTTTAGTAGTTTGAAATAATGTTATGTATAAAAAATTATATAGAGAGAAGTAAGTCTGTAAAAAGAACAGAAAATGTGGCAGTTCTTCTAAAGCATAAAAATACCATAATATGTTTTCAGATATTTAAGAAACAGTGAACATTCTTGTTTATCTGAAAAACAATGCTGAAGTCAGATATTCGGAATACTGTCTTTGTTTATGTTCTTTTAGCCTGCCCAATGCCAGTTTAGCAAATTATATTTCAGCACTCCGGGTTGCCTTGCTGGAAAACGGCATATTTCATTCAGTCATTCAGAACAACTCTGAAAGCATGCATCTGTGACCGAAATGCAACCTCCGGTGGACAGTAGCAGCCTCCGAAATGAGACAGATTCAGTTCCACATGAGGTTATTAATTAGCAAATATTATAAATATTACGAACGTAAACATTAGGTGAGCAGGTTACACTGTAACCGCGTGTCCTAACATCCTAACACGCTGACAGCAATTTGGCTGATTGCACCAGACGAAACATGACAGAAATTTAAAAACAGCCATTCAGAAGCACAGAATATGCACTCACGAAAAGGTAAGGGGGCACCACGGTGGCGTAGTGAGTAGCATGTTCGCCTCACAGCAAGAAGGTTGCTGGTTCGAGCCCCGGCTGGGTCAGTTGGCATTTCTGTGTGGAGTTTGCATGTTCTCCCCGTGGTTGCGTGGGTGTGCTCCGGTTTCCCCCACAAGTCCAAAGACATGCGGTACAGGTGAATTGGGTAAGCTAAATTGTTCAATGTGTATGTGTGTGAATGAAAATGTATGGATGTTTCCCAGAGATGTGTTGCGGCTGGAAGGGCATCCACTGCGTAAAACAAATGCTGGATAAGTTGGCGGATCATTCCACTGTGGCGACCCCGGATTTGTAAAGGGACTGAGCCGACAAGAAAATGAATGAATGAAATGGTAAGGTTTCTAATCTATTTAAGTAAACATCATTAAATGTAGACGCTGAATCACATGTTTAGTTCTAAAGTTAAATTTCAAGATCTGAGGTGAACTATCTGCTGCTGCTTTCAGTATATGGCAATAAATAAAGTGATCATTGTCAGTTTTCTGTTGTTCAGCTGTGGGAAGTTGAAGCCGTTTCTAATATATCAATTCAAGGTGTTGGTTAGGACAAAAACTCCTTTTAATAAGGAAAATATTCCTCCTATTAGGTGCCGTTGCTTTTATTTAAAACAAGGTTAAATCAATCTGGCAACCTGCGCTTTTGTTTGTTGTGATCCAGGAATGCAATCCCTAGCTCAGCCACTGGGTGTCAAACTTACATACTGCACCTTAAACTAGGTTAATTAGGCAAGTTAAGATAATTAAGCAAGTCATTGTATAAGAATAGTTTGTTCGGTAGACAATTGAAAAATAAATTGCTAAAGGGGCGAATAATAATGACCTTAAAATGTTTTTTTTTTTTTTAAATAAAAATTAAAAACTGCTTTTATTCTAGCCAAAATAAAACAAATAAGACTTTCTCCAGAAGAAAAAACATTATCAGAAATACTGTGAAATTTTCTTTCTTGTTAAACATCATTTAGAAACTATATCTATATATATAAAAAAAAAAAAATCCCAGAAGGGCTAAACATTCTGACTTCAACTGTAAATATATTTGTGAAATCTCTCTCTCCTTCTCTCACTCGCTCACCCACTCGCACAGACATGCTATTTTTACCTGCCATGAACACAGTTTCTTATCAGAGGCCTTGAAACTACCTGTCTACCTCAATCAACATACCCGGCTTTCAGCATTGAGCCTGATGTGCCTTAGTTATTAGAGCATAAGACCTCTCTCTCTTTCTCTCTCTCTCTCTCTCTCTCTCTCTCTCTCTCAAATCTTTCACTACCTCTCTCTCTCTGCTTGTGAGATTCCATTCTCCATGACCTGCATGTAAGAACAGTGGCCTTGATCCCGTTTTTTTCACCCTCTGAGGGGATTTTTCATGTTTTGCTCCATGAAAGGTTTCTCAGAGCCACATGTTCGTGCAGTATATAAACTACATGTTTTCACCTGCAGGATATGTGGAACTGAAGACCGCTAGCAGGAGGTGTGAATATTCAATTCAACAGCAGGTATGTCTGCCAGTGTTGTGCAAGTTACTTTAAAGCTGTAATACATTACAGATTACTTGTTACTGTTATTTAAATGTAATCCCTTACCTTACAATATTACTGTCTCAAAATTGTAATATGTTACATGACTACATATTACTTTTTTAGTTACTTTCACCAAAATAACTCCAGAATTAGAACTTAAAATTCTAAAATGACAAAACGTACTGCAGAGCATTTTACATCCTGTAGAAAGCGATATGATGTAGCAGAATGAGTGTGACCTATCCAGGCTACTAACAGTATATAATTGGCAATGTGAAGGCACAAGACAATGCAAGAAAGCATGGAAGCCAGAATCACAAATGATCTAAGTCTGTTAAAAGTATGGTAGCGGTAAAGTGATCATCTGGCAATATCTCTGAATAGCTTGACTATATTCATATTAGACACTACAGGCCTATATGTAAACTCCAATGCCATGACAAGATGCAGATTTTTTTTTCTTATTGTTGCCATTATTTTATTCACTTTAAATTTAAGTGGCTCACAACACAAAACTGTCCTGCACAAAGTGAGCGTGATGAACATACAGTAGCTTTCTCAATATAATGCCTGTGCACCGATTTCCTGTTTGTGGACAAAACTGCTTGCGAGCTCTCAAATATACGCTGCTCGCGCGCAAATTTCCTCACGCTCTCTCAAATATGCACTGCTCATGCATACATTTTGTTGCGTGCTCTCAGTACACGGCTCAGTGAGATTATATGCAGACTCACAATGTGTGTCTTGTGTTCCTCCTTCCTTTTGTGCTTTTTGATATGATTTATATTGGTCCACTATTATTAATAACCAAAATACTAAAATATACTTTCATATACATTTTTTATATAACAAACCAAAACATTTTTGGCTGTGTGTTATATGATGAGATATTTCCAGTTTCCAACAATTAATGACACAGAGAATAGATGTTGAGTGCAAAGAATACATTTTATTTTAAAAAAGGTGCACCATACTAATCAAATAAAAACATTTAAACAAAAATATAACAAAAGCAGAAATGTTACTAATAGAATATAGGAAAAACTTGATAAGGTTTTATAGCCTACTGTACTATTTACTCTTAGAATAAATAAAATGTTGTCTTCCACATTGTTGATGAGATATTGGAGATCATTTTCCCTGTCATCCTCTTCATTTTGAGGAAAAGCTGTTCCACAGGGTCCCTGAACACATCTATTGGCATGTACTGTGTTTTGAACATTACTATAGTAAAGTACTTCAATGAATCTGTTGTGGTAATACTATAGTTGCTATGGTAACACAGCAAGTGAAATATAAACAAATTACCCAGTGCTGTAGTTTTTTTCTTACAACATTATAGTGTATATTATTCTACAATTCACCACACTTTACTGTAGTAAAACTCCACTTTGTATTTCATTTTATCAGTTCACTATTGCTAATACTACAGTATGCTGAAGCATTTATTAACAAGTTGAAAATCCACTAGCCTAAAACATAGGCAGTATACCTAACACTCAAAAACACTAGTATTTATTTCAGAATTTACCTCAACCTGTAGGTAAATAGTGTAGAAATATCTCTGGATATATAGAATAAGATAATATAATCTCTGGAGAGCAAACGCACAAAAAGAAGAGGAAACACAAGTCACAAATTGTGAGTCTGCATCATCTGACGGAGCGAGAGCAGATTATCCGCACGTGAGCTGCCGTGTTTTGAGTGCACGCGATTAGAAACCGGCGCGCGTTCGCTCGCTCGTATTACATGAATACGTTTGTCAGTAAAAATAACACCATATGTACTTACGTCCATCTCGCGAATTAATTTGCCGCTTTGCCGCTTTGCCGCTGTGCGTTAGGGTTTAAGATTACTGCGCACCGGGCTGAGCCAATAGCCTCGGACCTCGAGCTCAGAGTCTGAAATCACTCCGCGTTCAAAGTAAAAAGTCCCCGTAGCCAGAGGGAGATGAATGACAACACACGCCGCGCGTATATTTACTAACCACGAACAGGAAATAGAACTGCGCTATTTTTATTTGTTAATCTCTTGCGGGCGAAAAGTTTGTTGTAACGCACGCGTTACTGAACATGTACCGAGTAAAATATTACTGAAAATGCATTAGTAATGCCTTACACTACTGCGTTACAGGAAAATGTAATACATTACTGTAATACATTACTTTTATAACGCGTTACTCCCAACACTGATGTCTGCAGACGTGCCAGGACAGATGAAGTTTAATGTTAAAGCTGGTGCAGGGAGTCACATTTCCATGCATGCAAATGAGAAACTACAGCTTAAGGGGTGATTTTAAGAGAATGATGATTCAAGTTTGATTTATTTAACTCACACATAAGTAAATATGACTTCAGACGATTAGAATATACAAATTAAAAAAAAAAAATTGTGGAAGTGCCATAGAGGAACTTCTCAGCAGTGGTGGTAGAGTACTGAAAAATCATATCATAAGTAAAAGTATCATTACTTGCCCAAAATGTAGTGCAAGTAGAGTAAAGGTATCTGTAGTAAATATTACTCAAAGTATGAGTAAAAAGTAGACCTTTTAAAAGTACTCAAGAGTAGTGAGTAGTGAGAGTTACGCTGTGAAAAGTTGATGCGTTTATAAAGTGTTACGTTTACACATCCCTGCACAAACAACATGTAGTGTATTCTTCCTATTTTCGTTTGTTTCTTCCTACCTACCTTCCTTCAATTATTTGTTTGTTCTCTCCTTCCTTCCTTCATTTGTTTGTTCCCTCCTTCCTTCGTTCACTCGTTCGTTCAATCATATTTTTGTTCCTTCCTACATTAGGCCCTTGTGTTCATTCATTCGTTTGTTAGTTCTTTCCTTCCTTCCTTCCTTCCTTCCTTCCTTCCTTAGTTTGTTCAGTCCTTCCTTATATTCTTCCTTCATTCGTTTGGTCCTTCCTTCTTTCCTCCCATTATTTGTTCGCTCATTCTTTCTTCCATATTTTTGTTCCTTCCTTTATTAGGTCCTTTGTTCACTCGTTCATTCGTTCCTTCTTTCCTTCCTTAGTTTGTTCAGTCCTTCCTTGAATCCTTCATTTATTTGGTTTCTTAAATCCCTCCTTTCATTCCTTGTTTGGTCCTTCCTTTTATTTGGCCCTTCCTTCCATTCTTTATTCATTCCATTTAGTGATTGTTTAAGGCTGTTTGGTGATTTCAGTCATCATACAGTCGACATCCATAATTTTCAGTGACCTGCAGTCTATAAACAGTCTCTGGATCATTGCGTGTAAAGATTTTGGACATCTTCTTGAACATTTTTAATGTTTCCAAAAGGTTTGCTGCATTTATAAAGCGCCCATGTCTTGAGGTTGTTCAGTGTGATGCGATTTACTTTCTACGTGTGATTTAATTGGACAGGAATCACAGGACTGATCTTTCTACTTTAGACAATGACCATAGACAAGAAAGAAATAAAGTAGTGACTAGGAAAAGTAGTGGAGTGAAAGTACCAATACTGCACTAAACATGTACTAAAGTAAAAGTCCACATTTTTAAAACTACTCAGTAAAGTACAATTCCTGAAAAAAACTACTCAATTACAGTAGTGCAGAGTATTTGTAATTAGTTACTTTACACCACTGCTTCTCAGGGGGGTTAACTGCGATCTTTTATTTTGAAAAATCATTTATTTTGAAAAATGACCGAATTCTCTTCATTACATCTTGGTCACTTGAGCGCCAAAATTTAACCCACATGCAAGCAAAAGGAGTAAGAATCAGACATCTTGGAAAGTTTCTTTGCAAAGGGAAAAAGGCCCAGTGAAGGACCCATGAACTGCCAAGAAAAGGGTTCGCAACCCATTCATTGATTCATTTTCTTTTCGGCTTAGTCCCTTTATTAATCCGAGGTCGCCACAGCGGAATGAACCGCCAACTTATCCAGCATTTGTTTCACGCAGCGGATGCCCTTCCAGCTGCAACCCAGCTCCGGGAAACATCCATACACACTCATTCGCACTCACACACTACGGACAATTTAGCTTACCCAATTCACCTATACCACATGTCTTTGGACTTGTGGGGGAAACCGGAGCACCCGGAGGAAACCCACGCAACCACGGACATGCAAACTCCACACAGAAATGCCAACTGACCCAGCCAAGGCTCGAATCAGCAACCTTCTTGCTGTGAGGCGAACGTGCTACCCACTATGCCACCATGGCTCCTGGTTCGCAACCCATCTGTCAACAAATCAGGTGAATTCACCATGTCTCTGCAAGAAGATCAACAGCTGGAGATCACAAATGACGGCGGCCGTACACATATCGTTTCTTCTCTGCATATCAGGAGCAGTGCGATGCGCTCACTCCTTCCGGGTGCACCTAGTTGAAAACATCTTCAGAATGCCGCAAATTACGTGACAAGACCTGACTGAAGAGCTTCATGTTTTGCTTGCTGTTTTGATAGACTAATTATCTCAGACAAACAGCCAGTGCTTTTAATTTCCTCCATAAATAAAACTTGTATCAGAGTTGCAGCAATGTTTTTTGTCAGCTTTTTCTGATGCCTCAGGCGACACTACATGAAGAATCCTTATTCATATAAGTAATATCACCACATGGGCTCAGGACTACTTTGGCAAACCTTTGTCAAGCCCCACAATACATAGCTGCATCCACAAATGCCAGTTAAAACTGTATTGTGCCAACAGGAAGCCCTATGTTAACAGTGTCCAGAAGTGCCGTCGACTTCTCTGGGCTCAGAAGCATCTGGGGTGGACCATCACACAGTGGAAACGTCTGCTGTGGTCAGATTAATCAATATTTCAGTTATGTTTTAGGAGAAATGGATGGCGTGTGCTACGGAAGGCTGCGAAAATGATGAAAGAATTTTAAAGTGATGAAAGAGTATGACGAAAGAGTGTTAAGACTTAAAAAAGACAGTTCACACAAAAATGATGTCATTCCAAATGTAATGTACCAAATGTAATATTGTAAAAAAAATGAATCAAATAATAATAATAATAATAATAATAATAATAACACTTGGAACACATGAGTAAAAACAGCATTGACTGTACGGGTAGTGAAACAAACGTTTTTTTAAAAATGCATGTTATCCATCAACTCAATATCGTGCCAATTCACAACTATTTTACATTTCTGGCACACTGGTGGCTAATTTGAATGAATTTTTATGATCTCATTTGCATAATTTGGAGTGTCACTGCTTATGTAAGTGTTATGTTTAGAGGAAGGGATGATGATGAGTTAAAACTAATCAGCCACTCTTCTTCAGTGAAAGCACATTTGGATTGATTGCTCAGATTGACAGCGTTTGCATTTATTCATTTGGTTGTCAAAGCCACCCTTGCCCACTACTGTTTTCATCATTATTTTGAAGCTTTTCAGCTCCCATTATGGTTTACTTAGACTGTATAAAAAATACAGCCAGAACTTAATTTAAAACAACTTCCATTTGAGTTTTAGTAGACTGTCTGCTTAATATCTGTCGATACTGCTGCTAATCAGACATTTAACTGACTATAAGATACTTTGCAAGTACATGTCAACTTACACTAACCCTACCCCTAACCCCAACCTAACAGTCTACTTATAATCTAATGAGAATTAGTTGACAAGTAGATGCAACGTAACTTAAATTCAACAAACGGACCATTAAAATAAAGCGTGACCGAGTACATTTGTCTGCACTTTATTTTGATAGACCACTTTAGACAGTTTAATAACTACACAGTAACAAAAAAGGTTGACTC
>CAIGQQ010033255.1:5148247-5175737 GCA_903798035.1 Danio albolineatus
ACACACACACATACAAACAGACACACATGCACACACACACACACACACACAGATCCACACAAACACACACAGACACACACAAATATACACACAAGCAGGCACACACACAAGAGCACACAAACAGACAGACCTACACAAACATGTAAACAAAGCTCTTTACATCCACCTGTTTCCATGCACAGGAAGAGGAAGTGAGTGTGAGAGTGTGCTGGTGTTAGTGTGTGACCGATAAGATGGAGGTGTCCAGATAAGCACGAAACCACACTTAAGAGGAACATTCATCACCCAAACCCTGAAAGCTCACAGCGCTCCAACAAAACAGCAGACAACCGATCCTACAACATTCGTATTCCTTTAATTGGCTTGACCTGCGTGACCCTGTGTGTGCTCTTATTGTGCTTTTAATGACATATTTAGTGAGTCTGAAGATTTATTTAGACTAAATATTCAGCTTAGTCCTTTTATTAATCCGGTGTCGCCACAGCGGAATGAACCAACAACCTATTTAGCATATGTTTCATGCAGCGGATGCGTACTTTTTTCCACAAAATAATACGAGTGATCTATATTATTAATTCATTCATTTTCTTTTCAGCTTAGTCCCTTTATTAATCCAATTCGCCACAGCGGAATGAACCGCCAACTTATTCAGCATATGTTTTATGCAGCGGATGCATACTTTTTTCCACAAAATAATACGAGTGATCTATATTATTCATTCATTCATTTTCTTTTCGGCATAGTCCCTTTATTAATCCGGTGTCGCCACGGCGGAATGAACTGCCAACTTATTCAGCATATGTTTTATGCACTGGATGCGTACTTTTTTCCACAAAATAATACGAGTGATCTATATTATTCATTCATTCATTTCCTTTTCAGCTTAGTCACTTTATTAATCTGGGGTCGCCACAGAGGAATGAACCGCCAACTTATCCAGCATATGTTTTTACGCAGCGGATGCCCTTCCAGTTACAACCCATCTCTGGGAAACATCCATACACACACATTCACACTCATACACAACAGACAATTAAGCTTACCCAATTCACCTGTACTGCATGTTTTTGGACTGTGGAGGAAACCGGAGCACCCGGAGGAAACCCAAACGAACACGGGGAGAACATTCAAACTCCACACAGAAATGCCAACTGGCCCAGCCGAGGCTCGATCCAGCGACCTTCTTGCTGTGAGGTGATTGTGCTACCCACTACGCCACAGTGACGCCCATATTATATTCTATTCTATTCTATTCTATTCTATTCTATTATTCTATTCTATTCTATTCTATTCTATTCTATTCTATTCTATTCTATTCTATTCTATTATATTCTATTATATTATATTATATTATATTATATTATATTATATTATATTATATTATATTATATTATGGCGCCACGGTGGCCGAGTGGTTAGCACGTTCGCCTCACAGCAAGAAGGTTCGATCCCCGGCTGGGCCAGTTGGCATTTCTGTGTGGAGTTTGCATGTTCTCCTCGTGGTTGCGTGGGTTTCCTCCGGGTGCTCCGGTTTCCCCCACAGTCCAAAGACATGCGGTACAGGTGAATTGGGTAAGCTAAATTGTCCGTAGTGTATGTGTGTGAATGACAATGTGTGGATGTGTTTCCCAGAGATGGGTTGTGGCTGGAAGGGCATCCGCTGCGTAAAACAAATGCTGGATAAGTTGGCGGTTCATTCCGCTGTGGCGACCCCGGATTAATAAAGGGACTAAGCCGAAAAGAAAATGAATGAATGAATGATATTATATTATATTATATTAAAGTGTAATTAAGAAATAAAAAATCTAATTAAATGTATTTTTAAAAGATTAATTAAATATAAATATAAAATATAAGATATGAAATAATCAAATAAATTATGTAAACATAAAATAATACAAAATATGTCCAAGTAACATATATATTTAAAATGCATTTGAAAAATGTAATCTCCATATTATAAATATAATAAAACACAGAAAAAATGTGTAAACAATTAAACAAATAATTAACAACAAAAATAATTGAAAGGAATGTGTGTGCTGACGCACCTATAGAGCATACAGTAGTGTTAAAACCACAATTACAAACTCAAACGCTGACTTGAAGAGAAACAAAGTATTAACATAATCTAGTATATTTGTTTTATGGTACACATGGAAATTTCTCAGACGTTACCACGATCAAATCTAATTAGTCCGTCCTCTCCAGAGCGTCTCATGTTCAATCTAATAAATCTAATCAGGCTTCTCTGAATATCATTACAAAGTTAAAAAAGCTCAAAGCTGCCGAGAGCACAGTTTAATCTGCCATATGAGTGTTTTTATTTCTGTATTATTATTCTGAATCGCACATAAAATCTGAAATGCATCAATTACTGCAACACTTACTAAGCTTTTTAAAATGTGCTGCTCAGTTCTAAAATCCATGTAAACATCACACACATTCAAAGACCTCCAGCAATTTCAGACATTCCAAGAGTTGATAAAGCGTTTATTTAAATATATACAGTATATGCTTTTGACTTGAAATTTTCACCAGATGTTGGTAACAACCAACGAAATCCATGTATGCAAAGAAAACAAATCTAATTAGTTTACAAATGAAGTTATGTGTAATAAAATGAAATGACACAGGAAAAAGTATTTGTCACAATCACCAGCGATCTAACCTTTGCAGATCGCTGGTTAACACGCAGATTGCTTATAAAGGGCTACAAATCCACCGGTATATGGACTACAAGTTCTGGTACACACGTACCTGTCCCTCATTCAGTAGATATTTATACAGCGCACACACACACACACATCTGGGCTGAGTCTTGTTTTACTGTTACTGTGAACATTATGACGCATTTTCCTTGCCTATCCTTCCGTGTTTGACCCTTGTTGTGTTTTGTTTGTTTATTTACATTGTCTGCTGCCTGCCTTTTGACCCTTCGCATCACAGAATTGAACACATGAAGGAAGGGACGTGTAAAAGGTCAATGAAAACCCAGACAGCAGTTGAAATCTCACAGCAGTTCTTCCGCAACCCTCTGCCCTTTGTCATTATAAATTCATATTCACTGCTTCAGTCCAACATCTACATTACCAGGATGGTGAAGATGAACCAGGGTGGACATTTAAGCAAGACAACGAAGAAACTCTCAAATACTTTCAGAAAAAGAAAGTGAATCCAATAGAAAGTACCAATGAAAGCTCAGATTTGACAGACAAAACCCACAGAACCATCAAGATTTTTGATGACGTCTGTCAAAAACTCACAACTGAGCAATGCATGTTTCGGTAGTTCAGTACTAACTCCGTGTGTCATTCCATTCTTATCACACAAAGCTCATTTGTCAGATTTTTTATTTTGTTTTATTTTTGTTTGTATTGTCCAGGTTTTTAACCAAAATCTGGTTCCATTCAATGCTAACAGCTCCTTTAGAAATATTATTGCTAAAGGGCTACAAATCCACTGGTATATAGTATGAGTTACAAGCTCCAGTCTTGCACTGCTCATGAACTGATTACATGGACTATTTATATAGCGCACACACATACACATCTGGGCGGAGTCTTGTTATACTGTTACAGTGAACATAACGACGCCTTTTCCTTGCCTATCCTTCCGTGTTTGACCCTTGTTGTGTTTTGTTTGTATGCTTACATTGTCTGCTTCCTACCTTTTGACCATCTGCCTGTTTTGACCACAACCCTGGTTTGACCATATACATCGTTTTTTTCTTGTGTTGACTGTTGCTTGCCTGACCATTCTATGTTGAATACACCCTGCATTTGGATCCGCACTCTGTTGTCAGCGTCCCTTCACATCACATAATTGAACACATGAAGGAAGGAGGTGTAAAAAGTCAATGAAAGCCCAGACAGCAGTTGAAATCTCGCAGCAGTTCTTCAGCAACCCTCTGCGCTATGTCATTATAAATTCATATTTACTGCTTCAGTCCAACATCTACATTACCAGGATGGTGAAGATGAAACCAGGGTGGAATTTTCAGCAAGACAATGATCCAAAACACAGCCAAGGAAACTCTCAAATGCTTTCAGAGAAAGAAAATAAAGCTGTAGAAGGGCCCAGCCAATCCCCTGACTTGAATCCAATAGAAAATACAAATTAAAGATCAGATTTGACAGACAAAACCCACAGAACCATCAAGATTTTTGATGATGTTTGTGAAAAGCTCACACCTGAGCAATGCATGTTTCAGTAGTTCTGTACTAACTCCTTGTGTCATGCCATTCTTATTACACAAAGCTCATTTGTCAGATTTTATTTTATTTTTAAATTATTTTTGTTTGTATTTTTCGGGTTTTAACCAAACTCAATTCCATGTTAACAGCTCCTTCAGAAATATTATTCCCAGGAAAACAAAAAACATGATGTGTTCAATACTTATTTTCCACGCAGTACAAATGTATAAATCTCATCCATATTGGAGTGTAAGATGAGACAAAGCACCCCAGCAGTGAGAAATCAAAGACATGTCAGGCAGGTCTGAACAAGATAAAGCAAAGCTGATTCTCCCCTCCTCATCACAGGAATAATAAATTACACCGCTAAAAACCACAGGCCCCGTGGACCCAGTTGATGGACATGGAGGAACGAATAATACACAGTTAGAAAACACTGTCATTTAAGTAACAATTCACTGCGTTTACTACTGGCTTATCATCTGCCTAATATTAAAATATTGACTGTTCATTAGCACTTACAAGGTTCAGCATATATGAGTACACCCCTCACAAATCCATCTTTAAATTCATATTTTTAATAGGAAGCTCTACAATATTATATTTGTGCATATACATTAGATTTGTCAGCACTAAAGCCAAATCCGGAGCTTATCTATCAAACTAATTTATGATAATATTCCAAAAACTAGCACACCCAAATTTATTTATTATATAAAAGATAGACAAATTTTATAAAAAGAGGAAAAATCAAGAGAAGCAAAAAAAATGAAAAATTTAGTTGAAATTTTGTAGGTTGTATTTTTTTTTCAATATTTTGCTACAATTTAATTATATTATCTATCAAAATGGGGTGTACTCAAGCACTCTATAATCTTATTTTATAAACCTAATCCTATCCAATACCTAAACCCAACTATCGAACTAACTTCAACCCCAAATCAGAAGAAGTTGGGACAGTATGGAAAACCTTAATAATAAAAAAAGGAGGGATTTCCAAATTTACTTTGACTTGTATTTCATTGCCGTGTGCTCCAGGCTAAAAAAAGAAAAGGATTATGCAGACTGTTTCCAGAAACACACACAATATGCCACCTTCTTTTCCAGGGACACCCATGCATTTTTTAACAAAACAATGCACAACCACAATCTGCACACATTACAAAGTCCTGGCTGTGGGTGAAGAGCATACAGATTGACTGGCCTGCCTGAAGTCCCTACCTGTCTCTAACAGAGAATATGCAACAATAAAGACCCTGTACTGTTGCCCACCTTAAGACTTTTTGCAGGAAGAATGGGAATGCTTCCCAAATGAAGCACTAACGTTTTTCTTATTAACGGAAATTCAGGCAAAGTATTAAATGTTTCCCAGGCAACGTTTAACAGTTGACAAATTAGGAAAATAAATTATCAAATACTACCTATCATGAGTATGGCATTATCACTTGCGTGGAAGAATTTTGCTTTTACAATGCAAAATAAATAATTCAACCTCAGTGTCTGATAGCTTCGCCCCTTCCATTACATGAGCAAAACTGTAAACGTTGAGAGCATGTGTTCAACATGACACACTAATTTTTAACGGTTGAATAAGTGCATCATCTAGGTATTTAAAGCGCACTCTTTTTAGCGCAGAATTTTTGGAATAAACAGTGTAAGTGCACTACTTCCACTATTTACATTTACACTACTACAAAATGCCATAGAATAGTGCGTAAATATGCGATATAGGATGCACTTGTAGCTAATTGTAAATTAAAGGAGACCTATTATGCTTCTTTTAACAAGATGTAAAGTCAGTCCCTGATGTCCTTAGAGTGTGTAGTGAAGTTTCAGCTCAAAATACCCCACAGATAATGTTTTATAATTCTTTGAAGCTGCCCCTTTTAGGCTTTAATCCATATGGTGTCGTTTTGGTGAATGTCACTTTAAATTCAAATGAGATTGTGCCCCCAGCCAGAGGGCGGAGCTACAAACTGCTATACCTTAGTAAGATCGTCACTAATGGGGCTTTCTGCCTTCTTTGGTACTTACAAAGGGAGAATGTCAATCCAAGTGTTTCTGCAGACTGTTTTTATCAAGTGTGATTATAATAAAATCAACATAGGATCATTCCGAGAACGTAGCCCTATTTACATTTCTGGAGATCACGAACTATGTAGCCAGAGGCAGGGGCGCCACTAAGGGGAGGAAAGTTAGAATGATTCTAAGAGCCCATGCAGTCTAGGGGCCCACAGAGATCTGCTTTATAATTAATAACAGTATTATAATGTAATATGAATTATGAATGTATCTCTAAATTACAAGTAAAACAATTTATTAGAAATAAAATAATAAAAATATGGCTTATATCTGCCCCTCCTGTCTGTCACTGTCAAATTGCACTTGTGACGTGGAGCAGAGTCAACCGTAACGACAGGGTTCGAGTCTGGTGAAGAACAGTTCCAGAAAGCAGATAAGACAAAAACAAAAGCCAAAAAACGTAATAAAAGAAGTAGTTAACAGGGTGAGAATTTAGTATATTCTGAAAACGCGGTAAAAATCAGGCTGCCACGATGGTTTCACTCTTTTTCTAGATTGCTTTTGAAAACACTGTCGGTTGGGTTTAGGGAAGTGGGTGGTCGCTGGTCAATCTGTGCCTTTGAAAACACTATCGGTTGGGTTTAGAAGAAGCTTGGGAAGAAGAATGGGCAGGTTAGTCAATTGGTCAGTCAGTAAATCGACAGTGGCCTCTGGTGGATTTACGCGAGAAGAGCAGGCACGAATGGCACTCGTGAGAGAAATTTAAGATAAAAAGCATACTCAGCGGCCTCTGGTGGATTTGCGAAAACAAAAACTGCAAAAAGCATAGCTTCAGGGAAGTATTTGGTGCTCTCCAGAAATGTACAGGTATTGACCTTATTCTCCGTGTGCGAGCGGGCGCAGTCGTTTGAGTCTTTTTGTCTCGAGACATCCAGTCTCATTCACTTCCATTCAGTTTTAGACATTAAAAACAGCTCGTTTTACAGATTTACTTGCTTGTACTGCTTGCAAACTGATGTTTTCTTATTATATTATTCTATTTTGTCTGTGTAGTCATGCAAACACTTTTTTGTAAAGCGAGTAGTTTGGATATTTTCTGCCGTTTATTACTCCTAGTCATTTCTCCCATTGGCGACTGAATCAGAAGTTCTAAAACAATCGCAAAAACAGGCACACTTCAGCATTAAGGAATACGGTCAATACCTCACAAATGAAGAGATTTGACCAGATACTCAGTCTGCTGATGGTAACCGAGTCAGCAGCGGTGTATTATTACACAAATACGTTAGCATACTGTTTACATTTATGACTTACTTATGTTAACACAGACCTAACAAGATATTATTATTTATTTATATATTTACTTGCCTTCCATAATATAAAGGCTGCGTGGCCTTCCTAAACCAGTGATGCACGAACATCCTGTGGTCTCCACTGATCCCTGCTTACCAAGTAGCACCCCTGCTGAGTGGCATGGACTGCTCGACTGGCTGAGGTGCACATTTGCTTTTACAAAGACGAAATCCCCCTCACTGTGTACTAGAACACGACCAACTTGCCCACTGTGTAAATATTGGTAGGCCTCTGTACTTTTATAAGTCTTCATAAACGCTCCATCTACTCATTGTGACAGGACAAAGTGATTAAAAATATTCCTTTAAGTTTCCTCGGGCTCATTTCGTCTACCGACATTAACGGTAACGACGGATGGGGCAATATGAGACCATCTGATCATTGCAGGGAGGTTTCACTGTACTCCCAGCTCAAAACATTTACTGAACTAGCATTATATACCATCTTTCTGAAATTACAGCCAACTATACAATATGTAATGACTTTCCGAAACAGTCATCTGATGTACTGTGTCAGCGTACCGGAAGTTGGATGACAAAATGCGGAAAAGCGAAGTATTAAAAGTGGACGGAGCGGAATAAGGTCAATATAGGGATACGTAATCAGAATGAATCATTAGAAGCTGGTTATATTCACACACTTTTGCCACACAATTGTGTTTAAACCCTTCATAAAAGTGATTTTTGCATTGCAGGTCCTCTTTAAAATAAAGTGTGACTAAAAGTTCCTTTAACAGATGTATTGAGACAAACAGCGCAAACACGCGGCTCTCGAAATCCTTTTTTGTGTGCGAGTCTGAAAGCCGCGGGGGACCTTCCTCTTGTTGAAATGTCATGGTTTTTGCGTGCAGGAGGCAGCAGTTGGGGATTTGCAAATAGATTCTCTTTGAGGCGTATTTCTAGTGAATATGTATGCGCTTTCTCTCCTCCGTTCGCTGATGTGCTCTCCTCATTCAGCTCACTGTGCCATGGAAACACTCAAATCAGACGAGCAGGCCGTGTGTTTGAGGCCACGCTACTGAGCGCTAGTAACATCTCTTGTGATTTTATGCGGAAAGCAGAAACGAAGGAGCAGAAATGCTGTGTGCCTGAATGTGATTAAGTAAATAATATTCCACCATTTTTATTCTCCTTCTGATCAAATTAGTAACTGAAATATTTTTTTAAAATAATTTTGTCATATAGTTGAAGAATTATTAGCCCTCCTGTATATTTTGTTTTCCCAATTTATATTTAACAGAAAGAAGATTTTTTTCCAATACATTTCTAAACATAATAGTTTTAATAACTCATTTCTAATAACTGATTTGTTTTATCTTTGCCATTTTCTGGTGTTTTTCAGTTTAAATAAAACTTTTACATGTTTCCATGCATAAGAAGGCTTTAATAATCAACCTAAAGTGTTAATTACTGTGAAACTGTCTGAAAGGGTTAACTTGCATATTATGTACTCAGAATAGAGAAGTGCTACAGGCTGCTGAGAACAGCACATTGTCGGGAGAGGGTATATTAAAAAAGGGCAGAATATTCTGAGAAGTGACAGGATGTCTGAGCTGTGTGTCCGTGGTATGAAACACTTGCCTTAAAAGGTCAACCGTTAAGAAAAAATGCACAGAAGACAAGAAAGAGGAAGGAGTCAGATATCGTAAACAACGGTGGTATAAAAGGAAGTGTCTCTGAAACAGAAGACAGAGTTGAACCTCTCCTGCGCAGCATATGTTACTCTTGGTTTCTCTTCTGTTTGAGCTAAATAAAACTTTGAAACTTTGACAGATTGACTCCGAACCAATTTTTGAACATGCACTGGACCCTTTGAAAGTCCCATCAGAACAGTAAATATCAGAACAGTAAATAATCTGCCATTTGATAACCTGATATTTGACCAGATCTTTTTCAGGAGACAAGTGTTCAGCTTAAAGTGATATTTATAGGCTTTTCTAGGTTAATTAGGCAAGTTAGGGTAATTAGACAAGTCATTAGCCCCTTTCACACATACAGACCTTTCCGAAAAAAATACTGGCAATTTTCCGGAAAGGTCTGTATGCGTGAACAGACCCTTTTTGAAAATACCGGTAGATTCGTTCCAGCAATTTTCCGGAAAAGAGAAGTTGTAACATTACTGGTAATTAGCTGGAATGCTGCTCTGTGTGAACGCAGAAGGAAAATTACCGGAAAGAGCGCTTTCACGTTTAGAGCGCGCTGACGTGAGACGTCTACTCCAGCCAATCAGAACATTCAGACGCATTCACATCCGCGCTGTTTATGAAAATAAAAGCCTTTGAATATTTTTCCAGACACATTTAGCTGCTAGATGTTAGTCAGATACTGTTTCTATGTTCCTTCTTAATGCCAACTGTGTAAAAAAAAATATTGTTAAAATACGATAAACCGTTGTTTGTTTACCTTCAAGCTCCCCTTCAGTTGCTTGACGTGTGTGCACTTGAAGCAGCCGGTGAGACACACACACACATATTATGTACATCTCGACATGCAAAAGTGTCCCTCATATGTTTTCAACAAAGTTGTTCACAATACTTCCATCCACAGAATGTGTAATGTCGTCAAATGTGTAAACATTTAGCTGCGGTTAACGCTTCTGCCTTTGGATGTCTCTGGGACAAAGCAGCCGCATGAATGCTAAAGCTGTAAATAAAAGTGAAACCACCAACAAAAGCCTGACCCCTTCCTTGTTTACAAATACAAGCGCAGCCGTTTAGAGCTCATTTCTATTTAATGATGTCAGAACTTATTGGTATTTTGGAATAAATGTGTGAATGGTCTTTTCTGGAAAAAATCCAGAACATCCTTCCCTGTGTGGACATCGCTTTTTTTGAATCTACCAGTAAAGTCGTTCTGGTAATTTTCCGGATATTTACCGGTATTACTGAGCGAAAGAGGCTATTGTACAACGATGGTTTGTTCTATAAACAATAGAAAAACATTGCTTGAGGGGGCTAATAATATTGACCTTAAATGGTTTTATAAAGTTAAAAATGGCTTTTATTCTAGCCCAAATAAAAAAAACTAAGAATAAAATAATTTTTTATACTTTTTATTCTCCAGCATATGTTCCAGACTCAGAAGTAAGAACTTCTCAGAGGACTCGAACAGGTAAAAATCATTGCTTCAAGGCCAAGAGGGGTCAGACTTAGGTTTATGCACTTAAGCTGTAACACAGCTGTGAGGTCAAAGGTCAAATGTTAAGCCAGCAATCTGTCAGTCTATCTATCCATCCATCCATCCATCCATGCACCCACCTATCTATCTATCTATCTATCTATCTATCTATCTATCTATCTATCTATCTATCTATCTATCTATCTATCTATCTATCTATCTATCTATCTATCTATCTATCTATCAGATGATTAGCTAGCAATGCCCCAACACTATCCATCCATCCATCCATCCATCCATCCATCCATCCATCCATCCGTTCATCCATCTGTCTAGTAGATGAATCACTTACAGTATAACAAGCTCCACCCCAACACCACTATCTATCATTGATGTGTAGTGCCATCTGTACCCTGACTATATATTGTTTTCATTTTGATTTTCAGAAAGGTTCCTTCTTTCTCTCTGCACATAAAGGTGAATGTGCGTTTCAACTTGTGCTCAAAGGAAAACACCTTGCGTGGACAGAAATTCACCCAAATGCATTTTTTTGAATGTAATTTGCATTGTAAAATGCTTTTAGTGCATTCGATGTCATGATTCAGCATGTTACAGAATGCACCACAAATGCCTCATTCCGTGAACGTGATGTATTTCATCCACCTACAGCCCTCAGCATAAATGAGTACACTCCCTTTTGAAAATGAATATTTTTATACATTTCTCAGTCAATATAGACGACAATGTTTAGTGCATTTAAATAAAACAGTTTTATTATATACATTAAAACAAGAGTTTGGTCTCCTAACATCTTAAGCAATAGAAAGACAATACATTTAAATTTAAGTAAGTATCTGCAAAATAGAAAAAGAATAAATTAAACAACAAAATGTCATCTAAATGTTACTCTTAATACTATATTTATTCTGTTTACTAAAACTGTATTTAATATTTTTCCAACATATTAATTTAGGTGTACTGAACTGTGATCTTTTTTTTTTAATGTGGTTTTGATTAATCAAATGCATATGCTAAAATATATTATTATAAAACATCCTACACAATAATAACAAAAAAAATCTGTAAATTAGCAGTTTTCCGTATTTTGTGATTCATATATTTATTTATTATTTTTCTCTTTTTTTTATGCTTTAGAATTGCACTATGGGAGCTAGATCTTTCTTCCGGGAACTTTTAATCCAGCCCGATCTCACGAGAAAACTTAAGCATTTTACGTTTTGCCAGTTTTGTGGCTAATTTGTACGAATTTGTAAGAGTTCAGTCGTACAAAATGCACGATTTAAAAAAGGAGGCGTGGCACCCAACCCCACCCCTAAATCCAACCGTCATTGGGTGATGAGCAAATCGTTCCAAATTGTACGAATTAGATCATACGAATTCATACGAATTAGCCACTGAATCAAAAGTTATGAATTGCCATGAGATAGCGTTGTTTAATCTTATAAAGTCCGAAAAAAATGCTTTTATTAACATTTTAATAGTTTAAAGTGATGCATTGTCTGGGTTGGTGTTGTATATAACACTACAAAAACCTTGTAATAAACTGCCAGTACATTTTCCAACACAGGCTCATTGTGAAAACGTACCCTCATATACATTTCTGGAGAGCGCAAATTATGTAGCCAAAGCTACAGTATGTATGGCTGCTTTTAGTCTTTAAAATGAACGCTACGGGATGGTATGACGCCCCCGGGGGCTTCTGTTACTTTTTGTGCTACCAGCTGACTGCTTACCTCAGCTTTTCTGGTGTTACCAGTTATCAGTGGCTAGCCATGTACGTCGGTGGACTTGAGACACAGAGAGGAGTTGACTGTGATGACAGGGTTCGGATCTGGCGCAAAACGGTTCCATGTAAAGCAGGTAAACAAAAGGCAAAAAATAAACATGGAAATAACAATGTAGAAAACAATCTGAAAACGTGGAAAAAAATCAGAGGAGGGCTTTTCATTTTTTGGATTTCCTTTGAAAACACTATTGGTTGGGTTTAGGGAAGGGGGTGGATGGAGGTATTGGTCAGTCAGTCAGTCGGCCTCTGGTGGATTTATGCAAGAAGAGCAAGCGCGAATGGCTCTCGCGAGAGAAATTTGAGATCTGAAAAAGGGTACACAGCGGCCTCTGGTGGATTTGGAAAATAAAAACTACAAAAAGAGTACCTCCTTTGGATGTATTTCGCAATCTCCAGAATAAATATTATTGCTGATACATTATATTATTTCAAACTAATAAAATTTCAATAACATTCACGTTGTTAAACTGTAGAGTTGAATTTTTAACATCAATATTCGACAGAGAAAAGATCAATCTCCCTTTCGTTGTGTGTGCAAAATCCTAAAATCATATTTACAGAACGAAGGCTCAATGAAATGCAGAACATCGATACAACGTTTATGTGTGTTCTGCGAAAGAAATCAATCCCTTGGACCGACATGTGGGTGAATAAATGATGAATTTAAATTTGGGGGGGGGTGACCTATTCCTTTAAGGAGATGATCTTGAGCTACACGATTGTCTCTAGGCGTAAAGGATTTTATTTCTTTATTGCTTCTGCCCCTGAGCCCCTTTCATTTTGTTTATTAAGTTCCTCCTGACGGCTGATGGCTCTCCCTCCATTTCTGAATCCCTCGGGAGATTCTTTTCTTTCCAGCTTAAATGCGAACGTTTAAAATCAAATGCTGTTGGGGTCTGGAGACGAACGCTATCAGCGAGACTGGGATGGACTCGAGTCCGCTGACAGTCGTGATTCTGTTTCGCGACTGCAGGGGGAAGAGAGAAATTCAATTAATAAATGAAATCAAATCCGTCTGGAGTGGGTGAATCTGAATTATTCACCATGATTTCGGTCACCCTTGTATCCTCCCCCACAGTTCTCATATCTGTCACTAAACAAAATGTGCCAACACAGACTTCGAAATTCAGGGGATGGTGATGGCAACTGATGAAATATTAATTGTCCTGCAGTTGTTGCAGTTATCTGACATCCTCTTCTCCTTACTAGACATCCCCGAGGCTAGACCACCACCACTTTGGTTGATGGGTCATCTGAACAGCCAATGTTTGGGAATATTAGCCTACAAAAGTGATGCATTAGGTTATTAACAAAGTAACCAATTAAACATATGAAATTTAGTGGGGGAAATCAGTTTTGAACACGTCGCCATTTTTTCTCATATAGAAAACATATTTCTAAAGGTGTTGTTGCTTTGAAATGTTTACTGGATGTTGACAACAACCAAAGAAATACATATTAGCAAACAAAACAAATTAGTTCACAGATAAAGTTGTGTGTGATAAAATGAAATGACACAGGGGAAAAAAATGAACACATGAAGAAAGGAAGGTGTAGAAAGCCATGGAAAACCCAGCCAGCAGCTGAAATCTCTCAGTAGTTATTCAACAACTCAGTCAGCCCAACTCAGTCTGGCCTTCCTAATGGTAAATTAACATTGGTAAAGAAAATGCACAGTTTTAAACCATCATACTGATAATGTTTTCAATCTTTCGGCAGGACTGCAGTTTGAACCGCTGTAGTTAAATAGTCATTCCTGCATGTGGTAACATTTCGGAAGAACTCTATTACAGTATTTGGCTTTTTGCACATTTTGCAACACTTTTATTTTTAAAACACTCACACTAAACTTAAAGGTGCAGTAGATGATCTGAAGCAGTAGGTGATTGACCAGATGGACAATAATTATTTTTGATAATAATTAATTGCAGCAGCCGTGGGAAAGGAGGAAATTTTTTGTTAAAAAAATTGGAAAAACCTGGGGAATTAGTTTGTTAAAGCCAAAAGAGGACATGGCAGCCGGTGTTTAACTGGTGACCGTCTTAACTGGTGTCCCTTTCCAGATGAAAACTATTCACTTTTGCAGATTGGCAGATTCGTCACTTTTTCCCAGCAATAAAACATGCCCATAACAAATAAAGATACTTATTTCTTGGTGTCAATGTCATTGTAAACATTATTGATTTTAACATTTGTGTAGCAGAACAGTATGTAACCAAAATTAACCTAAAAATATTTATAATTACAAAACTGACCCTTTTATCTGAAGTCATGAATAGCTCAGTTAGATAGGTTGATTGAAACGAGTTTGAATCCCGTTGATGACATGTAAATTATATTAATTAATTTAACCATCATGATCTTATAATATGTTATTATATATAATTATGTTGTGACTTTACCTGGAGGGGCACATCATCATTAACCTATTCTTAACTCATGAACTCCTTATGCACGTCAGTTGATGACATAATTATAAATTAACAGCTCATGACTGATGTTGTAGTTAAAGTTAGTTCATGATTAGTGCACACCTTAACTCATCATTAATTCATAATAAAGTAATGTTTAGTTTACACATGAATGCATCACTATTCATGTACTTTTATTGTAAAGTGTTACCAGAAAGTGTCTGGTGCATATGGAGAGAGAAAGTGTGCATCTCCTATACAAGTTTTTAGTTTTCCTTGTATACATCCTTTTTAGTTTTACTCCAGTCGTGCTGTAGTTTACTGTACTTATTTGAAACAGCAATTTAAATATAATGGTGAAAGTTTAAGCAGTAACACACTTTACTAATAACACAACGTGTTTCTAAAATCAAACTTTAATCTTTGAAATTTTATAGCTTGATTCCTCTCAGACTCGCAGTGATTCATCAAAACAGCGACTGGACGGTTCAAAAGGACAGTTCAATAACTCTGGCTGTTTGCCCTGGGTTTTTGTCCCTGGAATAAACAATACCCTTGATGAAAGGCACTTTTAGCCTAAAACCATGCCTTCAGAGTGAGCGGGTGAGCGAGAGAGAGAGGAACTCAATAATGAATATGTTCTTGTGAGCACTACACTTGATATAATGAGTGTCTTTGCTGCTTTGTGAGGCCTGAATACTTCACTGAGTGGTTCTTGCAAAGGGAACAAAAGGAGGCTTCTTTTTGCACAGCGCCGTATCACTTATGACATCCTCAACCGGAGACACGGAAAATGCCGAAACCGGAGAGCTGCCTCCCAGTGGACCGGCATCAAATGTAAACACAGAAAGTATCTGCGAGGCTTTGAGATGTTTTGACGGTCCTAATCTGAACTTCACATTCATGTTGTGTTTAAACAACGGCTTGATGACAATTCCCACCCACTGCTGGGCTCATGTCATTGCAGATTCGTGACAAATCAGCTGTCAGGGCTTTCAACAGTGTGAAAAAAGGAACAAATATGTCTAAGTTTACAAGATAAAGTAGATCTCAGCGTATGGGTAGGTTTTGAACATGACTACAGCAGCAGAAATCATACATTTTAAGCTGTTTGATAATCCGTCATAGTCAGTTAGTCACTTTTTGCACATCATAGAAGATTGGTTATACTATAAGTCAGGGGCTGAGCCAGATATTCTAAATATTATATAGGGTTTAGTCCAGGGTTTAATTTGTGCCGGAACACGCCGGATCTAAAATCTGATCCAGCACCTCATTTTACCGTTCGCCCTCCTCAACCGCCCTCCTTGCCGTCCGCTGTTCACTTTCTTCCGAGACTCCCCAACAATCTTCACTTTCGTCCGTGACACCTCTCCATCCTCAGGTAACATGCCGGATCCGTTACCCCGATTTGTTCTGGGAGTTCAACAACAGATGTCAAGCTTTAATAAGGTGAATAACTACGCTCATTACAAGGCTGTCTGAAGTTTGGCCAGTCGCAACATTTCATGGTATATTATTCCCAGATAACAACCTCTGAATAACACAGGCTCATTCAGGAACGTCGAACCACCTTGGCCATCAGTGAATATGTTTGTCTGTCACGCCACTGTTTTGGATTGGTTTTCAACTCTAGTTTGTCTTGTAAATAAATAATTTGCAGGTTAGTATGTGCTTCATTCAGCTGGCTTCATTTATTTCATTTTGTTTCTATTCAGCGGTGACATTTTGGGACTGAATAATTTGCAGGTTAGTGTATGCTCCAGCCTGATCTCATTCGTACAATTTGGTATGATCCCCCAATGACGGTTGTCTTTAGGGATGTGGTTTGGTGCTACGCCCAACTATTTCTTGTCAATTCTCTGCACTATTCTGTCCATTATTATAGCCAGCGGCCAGCTCTCTGCACTTCTCACATGGTCGCCCACTGAAGCTCAGCAGGGTTGCGCCTGGATGGGAAACCACATGGGAAAGCTAGGTTGCTGACGGAAGTGGTGTTAGTGAGGCCAACAGGGGCGCTCAACCTGCGGTCTGTGTGGGTCCTAATGCCCGAGTATAGTGAAGAGGACTCTATACTGCTCAGTGAGCACCGTCTTTTGGAAGAGACGTTAAACCGAGGTCCTGACTCTCTGTGGTCGTTAAAAATCCCTGGATGTTCTTCGAAAAAAGAGTAGGGGTTTAACCCCGGCATCCTGGCCAGATCTGCCCATTGGCCTCTGTCCATCATGGCCTCCTAACCATCCCCATATCATAATTGGCTTCATCACTCTGTCTCCTCTTCACCAATCAGCTGGTGTGTGGTGTGCGGTCTGGCGCACTATGGCTGCTGTCGCGTCATCCAGGTGGATGCTGCACACTAGTGGTGGATGAGGAGATCGCCCCACCCCACCCCATTGTGTAAAGCGATTTGAGTGTCTAGAAAAGCGCTATATAAATGTAAGGAATTATTATAATTATTATTATTATTATTATTATTATTATTATTATTATTATTATTATTAAAGGTTCAAAACCTATAAAGAAATAGTTCCAAAAATAATAATGTGTGATTTGTTGTTCAACAGACGCAAACGTATCGTAGCAAAGACAGTTTTGAAGCTTTATGTGAGTGAGGAGTGTGTACTTTTAAAACTGGAGTGTTTTCTCAGAGTGTTTTCTGTCATGTCTGAATCACTGGACCGAAGGCGGATGGGAAATGGTGCTCAAGAGAAGTGATTAAAAAATGCTTTAATCCAAACCATTTGCTATACTGCACTGTTTATACTCTGCTTTAAGTGTTTATTACAAGCTTTCAGTTTGTGTGGTTCTTGGTGGAACTCAAAGTCTGTAAACTGGGCTCAAAATTATATTTAACCAAATATAATTGCTGCATTAAATTTGAAGTTGGATCAAATTAACTCTACAAGTAATTTCAATTTACATTACATTACACTGAATTAAAACGTTCCATTCGTCTTAATTAATATACTGTAGAGCTTCTACAATGTAGGTTGTGTCAAAGCAGTTTAACATAGAAGTTCTAGTAAAGTGAAACCGTGTCAGTCCAGATTTCAGAGTTGAAGTTCAGTGTAGTTCAGATTAGTGTGGTTTAATTTTCACGGCTGAAAGTCCAAATACTCAAGAGCAAATCCATCGATGTGCAGCTGCACAAGTCCCGAACCTTGCAAGCCAGTGGCGACAGTGGCAAGGAACAAACTTCACCGATTGACGAAAGTGAAGGATTAACAAACCTCGAGAGAAACCAGGCTCAGTTGGGCACGACCGTTTCTCCTATGGCCAAACATCTTGTGCAGAGCTGCAGTCTAGGCGCCGGGGGCTGGAGAACGCTGGATGTCTGCGAAGACTCATCTGTCAATGGAGTCTCACAGGAATCAGTCTCATGCTCTCCACTCCTCCATGACCACCACAGCAGCTGCTCAGGATACGGCCTGGTCTGGGATTATGGAAACCTTGGGATCATCTCTTCGCAGGTCTTGGATCAGGATCTACATTGGATTTGCTCTTCAGTGTTTGGTGTGTTTGCTGCAGTGAAAATTAAACCACAATGAACTGAACTTAAAGTCTGAAAACTGGACGGACACTGTTTCAATTTACTAGTCTTCTATGTGAAGCTGCTTTGACACAATCTACATTGTAAAAGCGCTATAGAAATAAAGATGAATTTAATTGAATAAAATTAACCAAAATGCCTATTGAAATATTACTGTACTCATCAAAATACATAAATTTATGAATGATAAAACTAACGTTCATATCTTTGAACTGATTCAAAATAGTTCCTTACAAATGGATAAAACCTGGTGATTTGGGGGGAAAACAAAGTAAAACGATTTAAAATAATTTAAAATGAGTATTTTGGAACTAAAATATAGTCATGAAATGGTTTCACTCAAAAACTGATAATTACAAAACAGCAGATAAAATATTTGATTCAATATAAATGAAACATGAAATATTGTAGCAGAACTGACCGATTATTTCTATTATTACGATTATTACTCTTAGTATCACTGTTGTTACTATAGTCATTCAGCTTAATTTGAATTTGCAACCCAATTTGTGATGAATCTGAAAAGTTCATTAGTTAAGATGTTTTTTTTTAACATAGTATTCTTACACTAAAGCCTTTTTCAGCGGAAAGTGAAAGAAAACCAGACGTCCATGGTTTCCTGAACGCTTTAGTTCTCATTAAATCTGCTACTTTAACTTAGCAAAACTTTTTTATAGTCTCTTTAAAAGTTAATTATCCTTCCACTACATAAAAGATGAGTTTTATTGACCTGTAAGAACTACTCGTCTGTTGATTTCGGCAATAATACGGTACTTTTCCACAGAGGCTGCTGGCAGTTTAACTCTAAACACAACGGACGTCCTGATGAAAAGTCTGCTCATGACAGTTCCTTCCCCGGGGAGGACAAGGAGCAACTTTGGAAAACCTATTTAGCAAAGCGCCCCGTTTGCAGTAGGAACTCCCAGCGGATCCTCACCGAGCGCCTGAAGCACAATCGCAGCTAAACACCCAACAGATACCAACACCTGCTGTCGACGGCCCTCAGGGGACAACACACGCTCACACGCACATATCCCGCACCGGTCTCTATAATACAAGACAAACATGAGCTCTGAGGATCAACCAAGCTTCGACCCGAATGACGACACCGGCTGAACATCTAAATAACATTTTTACAGTCTTACAGAGACTATGGGGCCATTATATGACAGCGTTTCCAGGCAATAACTCGAAACTTTGTATACATTTTGCTTGCTTGTTTACGCAACAGTTTCATTTTTGAGACTTAAAGTCGGCATGGAATCAAAATGTACTCTTCTTATTTGTATATGTATGTAGTAGTGCGTATTATAAAAGGTGCATCTGTGAACGTCATTGTTTTGTAAACATTATTTTGCATAATCCTTCATCAAATAATCTTCCTTTCCCCCTTGAAATGACTTTTCTTCACTTCTGGTCACATGGAATGCTTTCAGGGCGGGGCTATCAATCCTCTAGGGCGGGGTTCTAATACTTTAAGGGTGGGGCTATCAGTCCTTCTGGCCGAGGCTATCATTGCACATCAAGTCTTTTCGTATATATGGGAGGCGTACATGTACACCAGTGACGATATACAGCAACATTGCACTGCTACGAGTGTGATATTGCATTTATACAACGGTCGACAGCATATTCGTTTATATAAAAAAGAAAATTAAACATGGAGAGTCTTAAAATCCTTTTTGTATAAGGAACTACTTTCTTCCGCCATTCATTCACATCTGAAGCTGACATTGCACACATTTCACACACATTACTTTAGAGCTAGTATTTGAATGATTCTCTAGCGTAATGTCTAAAGTGATGATAAAACAGGTGAATTCGCTCACATTATAAGGCTGAACAGCATGAAATGCCATCAGTCTACAGAGATTTCCCAGTATTTCTCTACTGCAATCGGGAGATCACAATAATTAACCCAGAAAAAGCCAAAGCAAAGCAAACACTACCAGATTACTGTTGTGTATGCAATAAGGAAAAACTCTAAACACTTGCGGGCGTTTCTACTTTCTTAAACACTTGCGGGCGTTTCTACTTTCTTTCTTTTTACTGGACTAGTCTGCACTAACGAAAACAGGACACTCATTAGAAATAAATAGACGGGCAACCAAAAAATAAATCAGGGATATACAGTACAAAGAGTGGCCAACACAAAATGCATACATTTCTGATATGCAAGTCGCATCTCACACTCAATACACTACAATTATATGGTATAAATACAGCACTACAACATACAAAAGAGAGAGATCGACTTAGAATGTCACTTACCTGTTTAATAATCTTGTGGATGAGCAACATCAACTGTCTTTGATCAGCTCCAATGCGCTGTCTCTCAGAAATGATTAATATTCGAAAATGCACTATCCTTATAAATAAACTGCATAATTGCAATCTTATAACTACATTCTCGCCTAAAAAAAGCCTCAAAAGTACATTATGTTTTCCAACAGCTGCAATATTTGTCAGACCCCCTAGTTTTTTTGCGATTTTTTTTGTTGTTGTTGTGATTTTCGTGATACAAATGACTGACTATATATATATATATATATATATATATATAATTTACCATATTAGGTAGCCTACTATGTTAGGTGTGCAATCTGGCACAATGCCAAGGACACAAATCATAAAAATAAAGCTTCTTTATTTTGGTCTCTTGTCAAGACAAGATCTAAAACAGATCTAAGATGGAAGGGATTAAGTCAAAGGAATGCTGTATAATTCTTTTGCACAAATTTACTTTTTTTCTCTCTCTCAGATTTTGCTCCCTGGAGCGTCTGACATATTCAGTTAAAGTCAGAATTATTAGCCCCCCTTTGAATTTTTCTTTCTTTTTTAAAAATATTTCCCAAATGATGTTTAACAGAGCAAGGAGATTTTCACAGTATGTCTTATAATATTTTTTTCTTCTGGAGAAAGTCTTATTTGTTTTATTTCGACTAGATCCATTGCTCCATTTTTTAGATGTTTGCTCACACTTTTTTTTTAGCCTGAAGTCTTTTTAGCACCACAGGATGTCTAACCACATCTTTGCATTGACTTCACATGTTAATCACTCGCGCTTCACCTGCGTCTGCTTACTGCACAGGCTGCAAAACACCCCCCTCCCCTCGCCCCCATGTAATGTAATTTAATGATTGTGAAGGCGCAGCTGAGAATTGATTTTTTTGAGAAACTAAAATACAATAAGTGCACTGCGCATGCAACGCCTATAAGTCATGTTAAACATTTAATTGCAAACTGAAATAAATATATTTTGATTATATGGTTTAGAATTTGAGGTTATATGCGATTATTTACTTTAATTAATTTTGCAGGATTGCAAAAATTTGCGACTTTGTTGATATTGCATTGGATTCAGCGATCGCGGATGGCGGTCTGATTTGTCAAACTGTTGAGTGCCCTCTGCTTGTGGCTGTATGTAGGCGGAGTAATACACAAGAGTGAAGGATTAAGAGGCTGGACGAATGCTGTCATTTGCAAAATATCACACGGCTATCAGATTCAAGAACCAGACAACTGTTGTGTGTGTGTGTGTGTGTGTGTGTGTGTGTGTGTGTGTATTATTTATTTATTAATTTATGTTTATTTATGGAGACTTACTTTTTTTAACCTTTTCTGCTAAAGTCAGTTTTATTAGCCTCATATGATTGCTTGCTTGCTTGCTTGACTGACTGACTGACGGGTTGACTGATGGATTGATTGATTGATTGATTGATTGATTGATTGATTGATTGATTAATTGATTGATTGATTGATTGATTGATTGATTGATTGATTGATTGATTGATTGATTGATTGATTGATTTTTGCCTCCTAAAAAATCCTGGTGTCCAGTGACTTGCCTAATTAATTTAATTATTAATATAACTTATTTAACCTAAGCCCTTAAATTGCAATTACACAAGCTGTACTCTAGTTTGTTGCAAAATTATTACCATTATTATTGCGTTTGGATTACATTTTTTGACTTTTGGATTACCCTCAATCGTTGTTTTGTTCTCTTATCAATGCTGAATTTCTTACGTCAACTACATTTGTCACAATTTCAAGCTATTTATTTTCTAATCACAAATCACAAAGTTTTGTACTGCAAAAATATTTCAAATTAAGATATAAGTATAAACATTTACTTTGCTTGGTCTCAAATCTGCTGGTCCACTGGGAAACTTCACTGCCTGAGGGATGTTTTTCCATCCAATCTGTCTCTAGTGTACAGCAGAAATCAACTCAGTTTCAAAGTTTTTAATTACTTTTATCTTTTATCTTCTTTTAAATAAAGGGAATCTTATTATAGATGATTTGCATTTTAAACTAATCGAGATGAAACAGCAGTCGGTTTGGATGTGGTTTTGGCCATCTCTGTACTCAGGCTCGGTTGCCAGATCCCCGCAGGAGCTCAGCGGGACCGTGAGGGTGATAATCGGCCCCTCAGAGGAACATGAACAGACTGCTCTACTGAGGAGATCCTCAACATCCCATCCCTCACTACAGGCCTCCACAGTTCAGGAAAACAGACATCATTTACATGCGGCCTGAGCCAGAAAGCTTTGTTTTTCTTCATAATTACAGATAATGGAAAGCAGACAAAGAAATATACAGAGAAATGACTGGAATATCAGGAAGTGTTTCATGCTAAACTTAAACAAAGATGTGATTGAACTATAAAAACAGATAAAAGCATAAATTAACAAAAAAATTAACAAACAACAAATGCTGATGATAAAATAATGTAGAACAATTAAATAAATAGATGGATGGATAGATGGATTTTAATAACTGCACTGAATAACTTTTATAAACCCTATTAAATGAATGAATTGAAGAATAAATGAATGAATGCATTATTGGATGAATTGAATAATTAATGAATGGGTGGATACATGAATGGATGAATGAATAAATGAATGAATGAATGACTCATTGGGTGAATTGAATAATTAATGATTGGGTGGATGAATGAATAGATAAATAAGTGAATGTCTGGATGAATCTATAAATGAATGGATCTATGAATGAATGGATAATTAATTAATCATCTATAAATCATCTATAATAAGATTCCCTTTATTTAATTAATTAATTGGTGAATTGAATAATTAATGAATGAATGGATCTATGAATGAATGGATGGATTATTGATTAATTAATAATTAATTAATTAATTAATTATTGGGTTAATTGAATAATTAATGATTGGGTGGATGAATTAATAGATGAATAAGTGAATGTGTGGATGAATCCATGAATGAATGGATCCTTGAATGAATGAATGAATTAATTAATTAATTAATTAATGAATTAATGAATGAATGAATGAAAGAATGAATGAATGAATGAAAGAATGAATGAATTATTGGATGAACTGGAGATTTGCCGAATGCATAAATAAATAAATAATTTGTTGAACGAATGAATCAAACCAAAAAAATTGGATGAATAAGTGAATGTCTGGATGAATGAATAAATGAATGAATGGATGGATCCATGAATGAATGAATAAATGGATGGATCCATGAATGAATGAATGAACGAATGAATGAATGAATTAAAGAATGAACTGGAGATTTGCCGAATGCATTAATAAATAAATAATTTGATGAACGAATCACCGAAACAACAAAAAATTTACAAATAAAATTTAAAAACTATTGAATGAATGAACTGAAGAATGAATGAACGAATTAAATTATGATTGAGTTATTGGATGAAGTGAAGAATTGATAAATGGATGGATTGATGAATAAATGAATGATTGGATGAACTGATGAATGAATCATGGATCTATGAATAGATAAATGGTTGGATTAATTGATGAATAATAATAATTGAATAAATTGAAGAATGAATGGATGGATGAATTGATTAATGAATGAATTAATTAATACATGGATAAACAGATGAATGAATGAATGAATGAATGAATGAAACAAAAGTAAAAATAAAATATAAGCACCAATGAATGAATTGAAGGATGAATGAATGAATGAATAAATGAATGAATGAATTCATGAATGAATGAATAAATTAACTAATTATTGGATGGATTGAAGAATTGATGGATAACTAAATGAATGATTGGATGGTTGAAGAATTAATAAATAAATTATTTGATGGATAAGTGAATGGATGAATGAATAAACAATTGAATTAATTGATGTCTGAATTGATGCATGAATTGATAAATGCATGATTAGATGAATTGATGAATTAATGAATGGATGAATTGACAAATGAAAGAACAAATGAATTATTAAGGGAATTGAATATCTGATTAATGTATGAATGAATGAATGAATGAATGAATCATCATCATATGCAGTGATGTACGCATATGCACTTAAAGCTTAATAACACACTCAAAAACACTCATGCCAAGAATGTTACTACTACATTTCTGTACATTTCTGCCTTTAACTATGTCTGTCTGCATCTATTACTCCTGACTGATGGATGGCGCAGATGAAGGTTTCTGGTGGCACAGATGAATGCTGATGAATGCTCAAAATAAGCCTAAAAAAACCCTGAAAGTTCCACGGATTCATAAGTGATGATTATGAAGATTGGGAAAAGGCTGAGAATACGAGGACAGGGAGGTGAAGGAGCCAGAGGAACTGCTAAAGAAAGTGATTTTGTGGAGATTATCTGAGAGCAGGCTAAATTGCAGGAGAAAGCTATTGGATATAATAAGCTCCACATGTGGAACGGCTGCAGATCAGTTCTCTCTCTTTCTCTCTCTCTCTCTTTCTTCTTTTGGGTGCATCTGCAAATCACCGGTGGCATGTGGAGCTGCAGATCTGAGGCGAGCGGAGTAATGAAGTTATGTGTGCTGCGAGATGAATAAACACTTCCAGGTGTGTGTGTGTGTGTGCGATCGCTCTGCCCGTCAGAGATTTATGAATGGACGGGTTGGAAACACTGCTGAGATTTACATCAGTGTGTGAGCATGAACAGCAGTGCTTAAGGCAGAAAAAAGAAAAATACATAACTTAAGACTGATCTCAGGAGGAAACGTAACTAATTTATGTTTTGTCAGCTTAGTGGCTAAATTCCTACAAGTTCAGTTGTACGAAAATGTAAGCTATTTAAAAGGCGTGGCACCAAACCCCACTCCAAAACCCAACCGCAACTGGGGGATGAGCAAATCGTACAAAATTGTATGAATTAGATCGCACAAATTCATATGAATTAGCCAATAAATCAAAAAGTTATGAATAGCAGTGAGATAGCGTTGGTAACGTTGGTAAATTCTAGGCAGATTGAAAAACAATTCAAGAGTTCACACTTAGCTGATGATTGATAATAAAGCTTGGCACGCTGTCCCTCATAAGATCCTCGAGCCCGGGGCTCCCTCCCGTTTGCAGGGCAAGAGGGGAGTTTGAGATTAGGTAGATCTCGAGAACCCCCCGCCCCTCCCATAAATTGCTATGAGGGTATGCTGCTGGTGGAATTTGGGTATGGTGCTGATTTGTTTAGGTCAATTTACTTTTGTCTTATGTGTTGGACTGAAAACCCACGCGAGCACGGAGAGAACATGAACTCTGCACAGAAATATCAACTGGCTGGGTAGAGGCCCGAACCAGAGGCATTCTTGCTGTGAGGCAAAATACATTTTCTTTATGTTTATCTTAATTTATCATTATATATATGTGTAAATGTAATGTATATTTTATATAGCGCATTTATTGTGTATGGCCATACACCCAAAGCACTTCACAATCGTGAGGGGGGTCTGTCCACACCACCACCAGTCAAAAAGTTACAGTTGAAGTCAGAATTATTAGCTACCCTGAATTTTTAGCCCCCCAACCCCCCCCCCCCCCCCTCCCCCCCGTTTATTTTTTTCCCCGATTTGTGTTTAACAGATATATTATTGTCAACACATTTCTAAACATAATAGTTTTAATAACTCATTTCTAATATTTATTTCATCTTTGCCCCAATAAGAGTAAATAATATTTCTCGACTATCGAAAAGAAAAAAAAATAGCTTAAAGGGTCTAATAATTTTGACCTTAAAATGTTTTTTAAAAATTAAAAACTGCTTTTATTCTAGCCGAAATAAAACAAATAAGACTTTCTCCAGAAGAAAAAATATTATCAGACATACTGTGAAAATTTCCTCACTCTGTTAAACATAATTTGGGAAACATTTAAAAAAAATTAAATAAACTCAATGGGGGGCTAATAATTCTGGCTTCAACTGTACTGTATATATATGTCTTTGGACCTCTGCAATATGTCTAGCTTTTGAGGATCTTTTGGTCTACTTCACTTTGTCAGGCATGTGCCATTTAAGTGATTTAAAAAAGTGACACTATTTCAGAAAAAAAAGAATCCGTAATATAATATTTTTAATTTCAAAACTCCATGATGTGATAACTTGTATTATCTTTGACTAATATTTAAATTTGGTTGATGATCTGAAACACTAAAGTGTGACATACATTAATTCATTTATTTTCCTTCAGCTTAGACTCTTTATTCATCTGGGGTCGCCACAGCATAATGGACCACCAACTTATCTAGCATATGTTTTACATAGGTGATGCCTTTCCAGCTGCAACCCAGTACTGGAAAAAACTCATACACGCTGATTCACAAACATACACTACGGCCAATTTAGTTTATTCAGTTCACCTTGTCTTTGGACTGTGGGGGAAACCAAAACACCCGAAGGAAACCCATGCCAATTCAGGGAGAACGTTGTTTGTTGCAATCCGTTTTGAGTCTGATGGTTTCGGTTACCTTAACTTTTGGGGTTTTACTATGTATATTATGTTTACAGTAAATAATGTTTTGTGCTAATGTTTGGAAAGAAAAAAATCCAACTTCGAGCAGCTATTCAATAAAAAGCTCTGCTAGTGTTCAGATTTGGAATAATGGTGGCGTAATCACACTTCATACAGCAGTTTCAACCCGTTGTTGCAAGCATAATCTTTAACTAATGTAAAATATGCATTGTATAAGCTAAAGTGTGTGTGTCTGTGTGTGTGTGTGTGTGTGTGTGTGTGTGTGTGTGTGTGTGTGTGT
>CAIGQQ010033255.1:5265311-5283375 GCA_903798035.1 Danio albolineatus
ATATATATATATATATATATATATATATATATATATATATATATATATATATATATATACACACACACACATTACATTTTATTTATTTTTATTTTTAATGAAGATTGGGTCTGAATAATTATGCCATTTATTTTGTTACAGAATTATATATACTATGCTAAACTGTATATGCATCTATATTTTGACAAAATTACATATTGTCATTTTATTTTCACAAAGATTATAAAAAAATTATATACAGAACAGATTTGCTCTTGCATGTACAAAATTCACCAAAATAAATGGTATGTTATGCGGACCCCTTTGTACCCTCTAAACCACTCCAGTAATATCACAGTATCATATTAAAATACATAAATAAACAGATACAAATTCTAAGCAACTGGCAAAAAAACACCTATTTCCCCAGCATTCTCTAATCCAGCATGACATTTGCAAGATATTATCTGCAGCCATAAAACAGCAGTAGACATCATCTCTTTCCAGCAGTATCTGTTGGTCCGCCGGACATACAGTATATCCAGCACTGCCTGCGCCTGTCCGAGAATTAACGACGAGGTTACGTTTAATTACAGGCCTCGGTTCCCCACGCGTAGAATATTCCTCCCCTCACGAAATGAAAATTAATTGCATGAAGCTTAAAGCTCATTATGAGGTTTATCCTGCCCAAAGCCATGCTTATCACCATCTATGATAATGAAGTACCCCGTAATCCCCAGAATGATGGATATGGAGAATTCATTATGTTTTGCACAATGCTGACACCAGTGTGAGATACGCACTACTGATTCTGTGTTTTTGTCCGCGTCCAAGTAGAGTTGTTCTTTCATTTCCTTGTCATTTCCTTTGTATGCTGCGAATACTGCCCGATTTGGATGTTTCCTTTGAAATCTTTATTAATGTTCTTTGTGCTGGCCTTGTTTGCGCTGCATGTCGGGATATAAATAAATGTGAATAAATCTCGAGTAGCGGAGCATCCGGCACAGAGGACCCAGAACCACTCAATCACTCATCTGAGACGCTGGAAGAAGGATCTGGGTTCAGCTGCACTGCAGAAAATATTTGTAAATTAGTAGTTTTTTGTATTTTGTGATTCATGTTTTTATTTTTCCCCCATTTATTTATGCTTTTGAGTTGCATTATGGGATCTTAATCCTTCTTCTAGTGACTTTTAACCTTGAAAAGTTCCAAAAAGTGTATTTTATTAACATTTCTAATAGTTTAAGTTAGGGATAATCAATGGCTTGTCGTGCGCTAAAGGATTTTAATGCACAACGTGGAGGCAAAGGACCACACGACGCACAGCGGAAGTGCACTGAAATCCTTTAACGCATGGCAAGTCGTTGATTATCCCGCTTATTCCATGGTCATTTGCCAAGGTAAGCCTAAAATTAAACTAGTTTTTCCCCTTGCAGCGCAATATTTGTGCGACTTTTTGTTCGTTTTTACATGTTAGATTCTCTAGTATCTCCACTGAATCAGCTGTGACATGCAGAGAGACAGAGAGAGAATGTGCGAGCTGTTTATACCTGCTAATATTATTAAGATGTGATTTCATCAGTCCAATCACAGGTGGACAAATAAGACATTCCCAGTCACACCTGGAGTGTGTTTCCAGTCACACGTTTCTTTTGTCTTTCTACCACTTCTCTGACGAGGGAGGATGTGTATAATAGCTTTTTTTTTCCAGCAAACAAATAAATGAACAACAACAACAAAGTGTAGTCAAAAAACTAAGTTATATCCAAACAAACATCCTCTTATTATGCCCCATATGCTGATGCAGGCATCTCCAAAACCTGACAGGTGAACAAATCTAAACTAGCTTTTATTAAAACAAATGTAAATATGATTATAATAAATAATACAAATAATAATAACATTACACAAATGCAGATTGTCAAGAATAAACTGAAAAAAGCCCCCCAACATGAAGGCATGGAGGTAGTGGTATTTATTTTTATTCATTCATTTTCTTGTCGGCTTAGTCCCTTTATTTATTTGGGGTCGCCACTGCGGAATGAACCGCCAACTTATCCAGCATTTGTTTTATGCAGCGGATGCCCTTCCAGCCGCAACCCATCACTGAGAAACATCCACACATTCTCATTCACACACATACTCTACGGACAATTTACTTTTTTCATATGTAAATATATTTGTGTATTGCTGTACATCTGTGTGTATTAAGCAATGTGTAAGCTTTTGGACCATATAGGCGCATATCGCGCTCTGTGCTGGAATTTAGACCAAATTTTAGCTGGTCAACGGTGCGGTCGATTTTAGCTCCTCAAAATAGGAGCATACCAACAAAGCTCCTTAACACACCTCCTTTTCAGACCAGCACACCCATGAGTCCACAAAGTGGCGCAAATTGATTTGCTATTTAAACAATGTGGCGCAAAACGTGAAAATTACTGTTGCATTGGTCTAAAAATATCAACAAATAATCCCAAACACGTCTTGTCTCAGATTTATGTCGTCTATGAAGACTAAAATTTTCATTATGCATCCTAAAACTCGACATCTATAATGCCTCCTAGTAAATGACATTATCTTCTGCAGGTATGGTGCATGAACTCTAATGGCTGCTTCTCACTCAGGGCTGTCTATCCTCGCTAATGGGCAGGGCTGTCCCCCTCTGACATATACAAAGGGGGAATGGCAATCAAAGCATTTCTGCAAGTGTGATTACAAAAAAATACAATTAATAAATTTTTACAATTAGAAGCTGGTTATATTCACACTGTTGTGTTTAAACCCTTTATAAAAGTGATTTTTTTTTTTGCATAACAGTTCCTCTTTAAAGTAACACAATCTAAAAGTTGTAACAAAAAGAAGTCATTTATCAAAGTCAAATATCTTACATTCCCTTTGAAACCTTCCTTTTATTCCCACATCAACAATTGCTCTTATTTCTCAGCCCCTTTCTTCCAACTCCCCTCACCCATTCTGTGATTGATGGATAAAATCCATTCTGCACTATGTCTGTGTTTTTGGAAATGTGTCATGTTATGGAGGTAAAATTGGTTTCGAATGCTTTTCACTTCGACTTCACTTCTAAAAACCTTTACTGTCATTTTATGTTTCCACGAAAAACCTAAAACATCCACGTGTCCTTTCCAAAGAAACACACACACACACACACACACACACACACACACACACACACATATATACACACATATATAATATATAATATATGTTCTTCAATACGGGTAGGTATATAAAACAAAGCACCCGGCTAGTCCTAAAAGAACATATTTTTCCCTAACAATTTTCTGGTTGCTTGCCTCTGAACGAAGCAGTGCGATCTGCTTTAAGACACAAGTCACAAACTGTGGTCACACTTTATTTTGATGGTCCGTTTGTTGAATTTAAGTTACATTGCAACTAACTCTCATTAGATTATAAGTAGACCTAATTCTCATTAGATTATAAGTAGACTGTTAGGTTGGGGTTAGGGTTGGGGTCAGGGTTAGGGTTAGTGCAAAGTTTCTTATGTAAGGGATAATCAACGGCTTGCCGTGCATTAAAGGATTTTAATGCACGACGTGGAGGCAAAGGACCACACAACGCACAGCGAAATAGTTTTGCTGTTTGCAGAGCAAAATTTGTCCAATTTTTTATTATTTTTTTTGTCATTTTTTTACATGTTAGATTTTCTAGTCCCTCCGCTGAATCAGCAGTGACAGGCTGACAGGCAGAGAGATAAAGAGAGCATGTGTGTGCTGTTTATACTTGCTAATATTATTAAGTAGCAATTTCATCAGTCCGATCACAAGTGGACAAAAAAGACATTCCCAGTCACACGTTTCTTTTGTCTTTCTACCGCTTCTCTGACGAGGGAGGATCTGTATAATAGCTTTTTTTTCCCTTACCTTTGATACTGCGAAAGCTGGCCTACCTGCAGTAGAGCAGAATTTCCGCAATTTATATTTCATAATATACATACAAATCTTATAAAAGGTACCATATCAATTAAATACACATTTTCAAGTCAGATGTATTCTAGACTAGAGTCTTTGAAGCAAAAAAAAGAGTCTATTTTAGAAATCTCTGCTCTTATAGGTACATTTTGCATAATGAAAAAAATATCAGGACAGGTAGGAGAACATTCTGCTTTATTTATCTTCTTTAAAACAAAAGCAATCAGCCAAACATGCAGGATCAGTGTGATATTACATTATTTAAGGTCATAGATTAATTATGAATAATATTTGTGATCTGCCAAAAAATACGCCTGAGAAAAAAATTATTTGCATTAATTTTTACCTCATTATCCCAGCGACTCCTATATGAATCGTTCAGCGATTCATTTGTTCCAAAACCCCTCCTTAGCGTGATGCTAAACTGCGCTGATTGGACCGATGACCCAGTCTGTTGCGATTGGTCGACATCATTCAGCGCGAGATTATGCCCACCACGGCTTATCAATATTGAAGTAGTCATAGTGTGTGCGTGAGCATTTCTGCCAACACTCATTTTCCCGGGAGTCGCCCGTATTTTAGACACCTCACCCCCGAACCCAACCCCCCCGGTCTCCCAGCATATTACTCTATTTTTAACCAGAAGTTAAAACAGTGACACACATTCAGTATTAATGCACACAGCGGCAAAAGCTTAACTATTATGAAACAGGACCACCGCACATGTGTAGGAGAGCTGATGTAGCCATAGCAACGACAAACAGCAGTGAAACGCAAGCTCACAAACGCATTTTAATCCGTAAACAAAGCCGCATGCGTCGCGTTTACAGCGTGCTTTTACACGCGATATGAGAATACAAGTTAACCAGATACACTACAAGCGGTTAAAAGTTACAAAACACAATTAAATACATCATTCACAAGCTAGAGAAAACAATGAGGCAACCGTTTTAATCGCGCTTACTCACACTTGTTGGATAGCAGGCCAGATTCACCGTCTAGGACATCGGGAAATGTCCCGGTGCTCCCTATGGCCAGTACACCCCTGCATACATCAATAGTCTTTTCAGATCCTTCCTTTAACAAACGGTGCACAAATGGGCGGGGCTTATGTTTCGTATTCACGTCATGCCGAAATGGCTAAAGACTCGTAAGCACGGCGATTCGTTTGAGGAACTATGAGTCGACTCTTTCATAGATAAATCAATAGTTTAAAACACTGTGCACTTTCAGATTTAAGCCTTAGCTGGACATTTCACTTCACCTAGAGCTGTGTTACACACCACATGCAAGCTCATTTTCAAAAACCCATAATAGGGGCTCTTTAATACCAGGTGTAAAAAGGAGTGTTGCGATGATTGTAATTCCCTACTGCTACAATGCTTGTATTTGCTCAATTAACTGCAGTAAATGTCACTCCAATGCACAAAAACATCAGATAAATTTTAAGGACTGCACAGCTACTGTATATTGAGTGGTCTAATACTGAAGCTAACTGCTAAATCTGCGGATTTGCCAAGCCTTTGACCTTTGACTAGAATAATCTCTATTAGCCAGCCATTATGACAGCATTGATTGAAATTTTCTTAACAAGTCAAGTTCAAACCACTCGCTTTAGTGTGGCTCACGGTGAGGTGATTGAACGTGACACACACACCCACACATACACTGCGATGGACTTTCAGGTTTGTGGGCCGGACAGGTGGCTCCAGCCTCCCAGTGGGAACAGAGCGCTTTCGAAAACCTCCATCTGGAAACAGCTGCCGTTTCCCACCACAACAGCAAGCCATCCTTGGGAATCTCCGGTGGCCGAGCGGATTGAGTTCTACACACAACAGCTCCGGTCCAAACCCGATACCCTCGCGCTTTGTCCACCGCAGGTCTGAGCTTTTAGCACACGGGGTCGGAGGGTAAATTAGCTTTAGTCAGATGCTAAACTGAGGGGAGTTTTCTTTCACTCCCTGGGAACAACAACTTGTATAAAGGTGCGCAGGGAGTCAAATGTTACCTCGCCACTTAGGTGGTTACGCCATCAGCCAACTGTGGCGGAAAAAAAACAGCAGCAAATAAAGCTATTCAGCTCAGCTGGAGCGAGGAGAAAGGGAGGATGTTTATGGAAACGTCAGCCGTATGAAATGGAGCGGAACAGGTGATGGACAGCAGCGGGATTCAGGTGGGGGAACGGACACAAAAACTAAGAAGAGAAGGGAAGAAATAGACCAGGCAAAAAGATCTATCTAGTCTATATCTAAAGACTCACTGATAAGACTGTTGAGAGGTAAGATTAAAATGATATTCACCAAACAGAAAGGCATAATTCGCAGGAATTTCTATGCAAATCCTTTATGTAGCTTGAATAGTAAAGAATTAAAGAAATAGTAAAAAAGGGTAACACTATATTATTAATACTAGGTATTTCTTTATGACTTACTATAGTAATTACAATAAATTATGCATAATTTCATGCAAATTACCCTAGATCTAACCCTCATCCTAACGAATTTGTAAGTAACAAATGGACACCTGTTCTCAGGTCTTTACATTGGCTGCCAGTTACATTCAGAATAGATTTTTAAGTATTACTACTTGTCTATATGTAAAAGGGGACCGATGTACAGTACAGCCCTCCAGGCCCCTATGACCAACCCCAAAATGGTCTCCCCAATAGTAAGCTTCCAACTTAATGGAAAGTGACAAGCAGAGTTAGATCATGGCTCAAAAGATCAATTTTATTTCTTACAGGCACTATTTAAAGCGTTAAGCTCAACATTACAATAAAATATTAATTTAATGGAACGATTTTCTTAGTGGCCAATAACACCCATTCTGGATACTTTCTCAATCCTGTACCTGTTAAGGTCTTACTCTTAAAGCACGATCCCCACAAAGGGACAAATGGATAATAGACAAATGTATAGCCGTTATAGCTCTAGACAGGGTACACCATCCACAAAAGGAAAATACACACACAGGCGAACGATAATAAAGACAAAGTCAAAGGAAAAACAAATCCATACAAATATAGATCACACGACATAAACCAAATTAATAAAATTAGGTTATCCTAAAGCAAAATACAACAGAAAGAAAATACAATAAGAAGCACATCAAAACATATATGTACAAATAGCAAGAGACCAACACCAATATAAATCCCACACACAACCAAACAAAAAGGAGGTTATTAGCAGTTGTTAGGTTTTGTTGTCTACTCACGGTTTCCAACATGCTTTATTCACTGGAGGGCTAGGGGAGAGAATCCCATTAACAGTTCAAAACAACAAAATGCCAATCAGAAACGGAGCGCTCACCTGCTCCTATAAAGCCTTTACGTAATTGGCACGCAACACATGCATTTAAAGGGCCAAACTACTACATATAAATCACTAAATGGCCTAGGACCCCACTACATTACAGATATGCTCACTGGCTACAAATCTAACAGATCTCTCAGATCATTAGGATTAAGTAAACTAGAAGTTCCAAGGGTTTAGTCAGAGCAGGGTGCATCCGCCTTCAGCTACTGTGCAGCGGCCCCCGCTGCTGGAATCAGCTTCCAGAAGTGATCAGATGTGCTCCAACATTAGGCACATTCGAATCAAGACTGAAAACACATATGTTTAGCTGTGCCTTTACTGAATGAGCACTGTGCTACGTCCGATAGGACATACTATATGTTTTTCTTTTCTTTTTCATTACTTTAAAACTTGTTTTTAATCATTTTTGTTCTCTATTGTTTATTCTCGATTCTCCTGTTTATGTAAAGCACTTTGGATTACCATAGTGTATGAAATGTGCTATGTAAATGAATTACCTTGCCTTGCCTTGAATGGCATTGAATGCACAGGGAGTTGAATTGGAATCTAAACTGATACCATTTTACAATAACAGTACATGAATAATGATGAATTCATATGTAAACTAAACATTTAAGGTTAAGGTATGCACTAATCATGAACTAACTTTAACTACAACATCAGTCACATGAGTTCATGTGTGAATAACCGCTACCTTCATTACTTGTTAGTTCATGATAGTCAATTAATGCATCAATTAACGTTTAAGTTTAAGCTAAATGTAACAAACATGAACTCATGAGATGTTAATGTATAATTAGGTCATGACTTTACTTGGAGGGGTGTTCTGACATTTTTTCCTACACTCTCAGAAATACAGGTACACGAGCTGTCACTGGGGTGGTACCTTTTCAAAAGGTACACATTTGTACCTAAAGGGTCCACATTAATACCTCAAGGGTACATATTAGTACCTAAAAAGTACAAAAGTGTTCCTCTTAAAATTTTTAGGTACTAATTTATTAGTGATGGGTCGTTCTTGAATGATTCGTTCATTTTGAACGAATCTTTAATATGACTCGGGAACGACGAGTCCTCTCAGGGAGTGATTCGTTCATCCGCGCATGCGCAGATTGCGCACAGATGTGCAGGTTTTGTTCATTTTTTCAAGTCTTTTAATTCATTCATCACGCGAAAGACAAAAGCCGAACATATGCATTTAGAGCCGGAAACAGATTTGATTTGTTCACCTCCCGAGTCCTCGGTCCGAGTCGTTCAACACGTGAAAGACACAGAAGCCAATAGTATGCATTTAGAGCCGGAAACAGATTTGAATCGTTCACCCCCCCCCCCCGAGTCCTCGGTCTGAGTCATGTCTCTTTACATTTTGTCACGTGATGAACCAACCAGAAGACTCGAAAGGTGAACTAGACATGGCTCCTTTCGGCTCAGACTGTGTACATTGGTTGAGATTATATGGACTGTCCGTGTGACGTGAACGAACCACTGAAATTTGAAGACATGAAGAGGTGAGCTGAGCAAAGAGGCAAAAATATCTTCATAGACAAAAGAGCAGGCAAACAGTGAATGATTATCTTCTCTTATAGCATTCTATTTATGACTTGTTTGTAGTGTGATCAACATTTGGGCTAGTTGTACATGTGTTTGGAAGCAATTCGTAACAGTTTAATAATATATTGGCAAATTGAACGAAATGACTCGAAAAAATCTCGATGAACGAGACTTAAAGATCCGAGTCAGTAAAATGATCCGAACTTCCCATCACTATAATTTATACTCTTGAGGTATTAATATGGACCCTTTAAGTACAAATGTGTACCTTTTGAAAAGGTACCACCCCAGTGACAGCTCACATATCTTTATTTCTGAGAGTGTACCCATCAGATTATGCTACCAGCACTGTATTTGAATGGTTATAAGGGTCGGGTTAGGGATTAGGTAGGTTAGGGCGATATTACAGCTTCATGTCACACTACTCCACATTGAAATTTACACTGGTAATAAAATCTGATGGGTAGCATATTGCGTCATCAAAATGTGCTACCTGCTTTTTGAATGGGAGGTCAGAAAATCTGACAAGGTAGGACAAATCGACAGAACAGGGGCACAACACCATTAACTCATCCTTAACTACTCGTGAACTCCTGTTCATGTTGTTGCTGACGATACACTTTTCTATTGTTATTCATTGTAAACTCACTGATTGGACGTGCATAAGGAGTTCATGAGTAGTTAAGAACGGGTTAATGAGGATGTGCCCCTCCAAGTAAAGTCACAACATAATTATATATTAACATATCATGGGGTCAATAAAGTTAGTTCATGATTAGTGCATACCTTAACTCACCATTAATTAATAATAAAATGTTTAATTTGCATATTAATACATCATTATTCATGTACTGTTATTGTAAAGTGTTATCCGAATATTGTATCCATAAGTTCAGAAATCACCTTGACAAACTTTATTAGTCATAACAGAACACCATTGATTCCCAGAGATGGGTTGCAGCTGGAAGGGCATCGGCTGCGTAAAACAAATGCTGGATAAGTTTGCGGTTCATTCCGCTGTGGTGACCCCAGATTAATAAAGGGACTAAAACGACAAGAAAATGAATGAAGGAATGAGAACACCATTGAATTCTGCATGCTGTCTCCATTCAATTCCATGAACTGAACCTGAATTTCAAAGCAAGTCAGTTCAGCTCCATACGGTGTGTATGTACAAATTCCTACATATAGGCCGGACATGTGCATATATTCATGTCTTATGAAGCCGGTAATGCCGAGGGGATTTGCAAAGGGAGATTGAAGGCAGCGGGCAGTTGTGTGATTAAACTGGCAGAGCCCTGGAGAGGTTTCAGTCGGCCTCGATTGGCAGGGAGAGCGCTAGAATGTGTTATGACAGGAACAGCAGCGGTAACAGGGCTTTCATCTGGAAAAGGTCCTCATTAGAGAGGGAGACGAGTATGAGAGCGCAGCTGTGGTCTACACACACACACACACACACACACGGTCAACTCTACTGCACACCGACACTCTCAAACTCAATAAAACACTTTCCACAAGATGCATATTCCAAAAGAAACTGGCAGATACGACTTCATCACACACACATACACACCCGCACAGGTAAATAGATTTCCTCTGGGGGTAGAAATGCGGTGGTCAGAGCACTAATGATGGTGGGATGGTGAAAGGTGAGCGGTCAGGTTTCTCTCCGCTAGATTACACAAGTCATTAGGAAAACGTTCAGACACACACAAACAAGCAAAAAAAAGTGTGCATGTGTGGGAACTAATGCAGCGCAGCAGCTAAAAGCATTATTCAGGATAAAAAAAGAAGATGTTTGTGGACATGAATTCCAACTAAATTGTTCTCAAAATTGGCTCATTCTGAAAACAACCCCTATATACATTTCTGGAGATCGCACATTATGCAGTCAAGAGTACGTATGGCTGCATTTTGTCTTTAAAACAAATGCTACGAGGCAGTATGACGCCGTTCCTTTTCACGCTTCCAGCTGACCGTTTACCTTTGTGGACTACTTTCTCGCTGTTACCAGCTTGTCCATTGGCTTGCCATGTATGTCGGTGGACTTGAGACGCAGAGAGGAGTTGACCATGATGACATGGTTCGAATCCAGCAGAGAATGGTTCCAAAAAGCGGGTAAGACAAAAACAGAAAACAAAAATTTTTATAAAAAGTAAATAACAGGGTGAGAATGAGGTAAAATCTGAAAACGTGGTAAACAGGCTGCCGGAGGATTGTTCTTTTTCTGGACTGCTTTTGTAAACATTGTCGGTTGGGTTTAGAGAAGCGGTTGGCCTGGTCAATCAGTGCTTTTAAAAACACTATTGGTTGGGTTTAGGGAAGAAGGAGCGTGGGTCAGTCAGTAAGTCGACAGTGGCCTCTGGTAGACTTATGTAAGAACAGCAGGCGCGAATGGCACTTGCGAGAGAAGTCTGAGATATCAAATATAATACACATCGGCGTCTGGTGGATTAGCAAAAACAAAAACTGCAATAAAAAAAACGTACCTCCTGGGACATATTTGGTGCTCTCCAGAAATGTATATAGGGGTACAAAATTAGCCTGGGTTAAATGCAGTAATGGAAAGATTACTGAAAAATCATACTCAAGTAAAAGTACCATTACTTGCCTAAAAACTTGAGACGCAGAGAGGAGTTGACCATGATGACCATGATTTGCATGATTAATCCAGCAAAGAATGGTTCCAAAAAGTGGATAAGACAAAAACAGAATCCAAAAAAAAATGTAATAAAAAGTAAATAACAGGTTGAGAATGAGGTGAAATCTGAAAACGTGGTAAAAAGGCTGCCGGAGGATTTATCTTTTTCTGGACTGCTTTTGTAAACACTGTCGGTTGGGTTTAGAGAGGTGGTTGGCCTGGTCAAACGGTGCTTTTGAAAACACTATTGGCTGGGTTTAGGGCAGAAGGAGTGTGGGTCAGTCAGTTAGTCAGTCAGTCGACAGCGGCCTCTGGTAGATTTATGTAAGAACAGCAGGCGCGAATGGCACTTGCAAGAGAAATCTGAGATCTCAAATAGAATACACATCGGCCTCTGGTGGATTCGCGAATACAAAAACTGCAAAAAAATAAAAATAAAAATAAATCTGGGGGCGCCACAGTGAAATGAACCACCAACTAATCCAAATTGTGTTTTACGCAGCGGAAGGTTTATAAAGAGATCAACAATGAATTCACATAAATGGTTTAATTCAGGTCTTTTCAAGACACACAACCACTTAATATTACGAACAGATTTAAATTGGGCCTATATAAATTTATATGATCAGTAACTATAAGTGAAGTTTATTTATAAACGAATTTGGAGAAGATCACGTGCAGATGATTGCTCGCAGCTGGTCTTGCATTATTCAATTTATGATTCACCAATCAGATGATTCCTAAGCCACTATAAATACCCAAAGTTCCATATCACAGTCATCTTCTTTTTGAAGAATCCCCCCTTTCACCCCTACTCCTCCTCCTTTCCTAGATGGGTGGCACGGTGGCCCAGTGGTAAGCACTGTTGTCTCACGGCAAGAACGTCACTGGTTCTAGTCCTTACCAAGCCAGCTGACATTTCTGTGTGGAGTTTACACGTTCTCCCCATGCTCACGTGGGTTTCCTCCGTGTTCTTGGGTTTCCTCCCACCGTCCAAAAACATGCAACTTAAGTTAATTGACTAATACAAATCGGCACCATAGACATGCTCCTAATAAGTAGTTATCTTTTCATAGCAATCACTATCTGTACATTAGCTACCCGCAGGGGAGATCTCGAGATCTCAAACTGAGCTCAAACTCTCCTCTCGCCTTACAAACGGGAGGGAGCCCTGGGCTCGAGGATCTTATGAGCTCAGGGCGCTCTCCCGGGACAGCATGCCAAACAAGCTTTATAATCAATCATCAGCTAAGAGTAAACTCTTGAAACTGTATCTAAATTATGCCTTCTTTCCACATCACCCATCAGGCAACTTGATGTCAAAATGACATTAAAAAACATTAAAAAGTCAAAAATGCTAAATGATTTGATGTCAAAACTTTGATGTCTATTTGACATCCACACATTGATAATCTTTTGACCACTAAAATAAAAACACAAAAAGTATTAAAAATACAAGAAATGTTTTATTCATCTGAACACTTCGATTACAAATGAAAAGATTACATCGGATTTTGTATCAATACAATACTAGTAAACTACCTAGATTGACATCTAACATTGAAACACGTAAAGAATGCCAATGTTAGATGTCAATTTGATAACATTTTGACATCAAGGTAGTCATCGAATCAATTTTACTAGTGTTTTTGACATGTTGTTTTGACATCATCTTGCCCACTAAGAAAAACGAACCTCATTGGTTCCTGCAAAGTCATAAATGTGCTAGAGTGACAAGCGAGAATGAACCTCATTGGTTTTTGTGAGTCAAGCAAATTAGTTTGAGCTTCTGGGACCCAATTTGAATGCTGTAAACATTGCTATCGGATCTATATTTAACTGAATAAAAGCCAGAATTACTCTGTTCATCTTTAATATCCATCCCCTGTTCAAGTGACTCTTCAGAAGTCTTTAATTAAAGCTCTCGGTTAATATGGATTTATTTTGTATCGCTTTATGAACATTTTAGAGAATCAGAGATTCGGGTGAACAAACTTTCAGTAGAGGGACAGAAAGCTCTCAGATCTGCGTATGGAGAGTAAATGATGGCAGAATTTGAGTTTGGTGGTAAACAAACTCTTTAATCCATAATACATGCTAGGAAATTCTCAAATTAACTTTATTTATTTTGGGACTGAGAAGACCGATTGGCAATGTAGCTGTCAAAGTGTATATTGATTTTAACAAGCCATTTACTAAGACCTCTACCTCAATAAACTATGCTGCTTAAAATTATTTTTTAAGGCAGCTAGCTCTCTGCAACTCTCACATGGTCGCCCACTGAAGCTAAGCAGTGCTGTGCCCGGTCAGTACCAGGATGGGAGACCACATGGGCAAGCTAGGTTGCTGCCGGAAGTGGTGTTAGTGAGACCAACAGGGGGCACTCAACCTGTGATTTGTGTGGGTCCTAACGCCCCAGTATAGTGAAGGGGACTCTATGCTGCTCAGTGAGTGCTGTCTTTCGGATGAGACGTAAATAGAGGCCCTGACTCTCTGTGGTCGTTAAGAATCCCAGGATGTTCTTTGAAAAAGAGTAGGGGTTTAACCCCGGCATCCTGGCCAGATCTGCCCATTGGCCTCCGTCCATCATGGCCTCCTATCATAATTGGCTTCATCACTCCTCTCCTCTCCACCAATCAGTTTGTAGTGTGCTGTCTGGTGCAATATGGCTGCCGTCGCGTCATCCAGGTGGATGCTGCACACTGGTGGTGGATGAGGAGATGGGGGGGGGATCTCCTCATCCAATTGTGTAAAGCGCTATGAGTGTCTAGAAAAGTGCTATATAAATGTAAGGAATTATTATTATTATTATTATTATTATCATTATTATTATTATTATTATTATTATTAAAGTATTTGGGTTTTATTAGAAATGTAGAATAAGATCATGCAGATTATAAGTACGAATAAACAGCCAATATCTTAATAATAGGCAGATGATAAGACACTAATTAAAGGAATAGTTCACACATACAAAAATAAATAAATCCATTTACTCTAGAGTAGTCCTTAGTCGCCCTAGTCTTGTCCCTACTCGCCCTCAAGTGAATCCAAACATTTATGAGTTTCTTTCTTTTTTTGGACACAACAAAAAAGGGGAATAAAATATACAGGGGGGGCTAAAATTATATGTATATAGCGGGGTAATAATTCAGCAGGGCTAATAATTCTGACTTCATCTGTATTTTCCAATATTACTCGCACTTATGCTGATCTTCAGTGACTTTGAAGCTTCCGTTTCACTTACCATGCTGAAGCAGAAGTTCAGCTGGTACAGAGCTCAGATCATTGTCTCAGCGAAGAGCTGCGTGTTAACATTTTATAATTCGCTGCATGACATTTTAGGATGATAAAAATTTGAACAGGCAGCCATTCCCTGAGACGTTCACTGTTTTCAAAACGGTAGCTGTCTAAAATACAGCGGTGTTGAGTTATCTTTACCCCATCTCAGAAGAAAGGATTATTGAATTTCTTTTATTGGAATTTGGATTTATTTAGTATCTTTTTATGAACAATGTGAACAAACTTTCAGTAGAGGGACAGAAATCTCTCAGATCTGTGTATGGAGAGTAAATGATGGCAGAATTTGAGTTTCAGGCTGAACAAACTCTTTAATGAATGATGCATTTATTTATTTTTATGACTAACGCACGGTGGCTCAGTGATTAGCACTGTCGCATCACAGCAAGAAGGTCGCTGGTTCGAGTCCCGGCTGGGCCAGTTGGCATTTCTGTGTGGAGCTTGTATGTTCTCCCTGTGTTGTTTCCTCCGATTTTCCCCACAGTCCAAAGACATGCTCTATAGGTGAATTGGATGAACTAAATTGGTGTATGAGTTTGTTTGTGAATGTGAGAGTGTATGGGTATTTCCCTGTGCTGGGTTGTGGCTTAAAGGCCATCCGCTGCATAAAACATATGCTGGAATAGTTGGTGGTTCATTCCGCTGTGGCGAACTTTGATAAATAAGGGACTAAGCCAAAGAAAATGAAGGAGTAAGAAGACTAATTGGCAATGTAGCTGTCAAAGTGTATCTATACACAACAGTGCTGAAACGTAATACATTCATTCATACTAGGGCTGCGTAATATTGGAAAAATCTGACATCACTATGTTTTGTTTTTTGTGAAATACTGTATATTGCGATATGAATACAATTTCACTAGCTCTGCTTGGTAAGAATTCAAGTACAGAAATTGAATAATCAAGTGTAAAATAGCATAGTTTTTTAATATTAATAATTCAATAAAATATGTTTAATTGAAAATGTTTTATTAAATGGTACAATTCCTTTAGCCTGAATGCTTTAAAGGGGTGGTCTACTACGATATCATATTTTAAACTTAAGTTGCTGTGTAATGTAACTGTGTGAACATAAACAACATCTCTGAATGTAATATGCTCAAAGTTTAATGCAAAAGGAGACATTATATAATTATGTTCCAGAGAATTATAAAAAAATATATAGCTAGCATTTGACAAAGGACAGCTTCCAGAATCTCTCCCAGTTCAGTGCTGGGTTCGGCTAAAACTGCTCCAACAGACGAAGCTGTGGATTGTGAGCCACAACCTGTAGGTGTTTTTACTTGTTAAATTTGATCGATTACAAGCACAGTGTCTAGCATTAACGGGTATGTTGTAGCTAGGATGTAAACAATAGGAAATGCTGCTTGGCACCGCTAACAATTTAGCTACAAATTCATATTCGTCAGTCAAACTGCTGTAATCCGCCACAATCTTCAGCAGCGCTGCAGTGTCTCTCAACGCAGCTGCTTTCCATGCATTCTACACCTCAAATAACAAACTCGCAAAAGATATGAGAACGCTTAATATTACTTACACATGCTTATACCAAATATATGGGAAAGACACTTGTCAGATTTTATTTTAGAAAGCAGGCGTGAGGTTTAGCTGTGAGCTCTTCATTTTCTGTCCAATTCAGGCAGCTAATGCTCCTAACAGCTTCTCTGTTTATAGTGCAAAAGCACGATCGTGACGCAGAGCTGATTCGCGAACCACAGCACATTATGTTAGCTGACCAATCAGAGCCTCTTGAGGGTGGACCTTTCAGAGGATCCTTTTTATGTAAGAGTAGCTGTATATAATCAAAGTAAGATATAGGTATATGAAAAAATAACACAACCAAGCCTTAAAAATACACTGTGGACCACCCCTTTAGATATGTAAAAATACACTGTGGACCACCCTCTTTTGATATGCCCATCAAGTCACATGCCTTAAAAAATAATAATATGTAAACATGTAAATAATAAACATTTACTCCATTATGGTTAAAATCTCCAATCACTCCATGTCTGAACAGAGGCTCCTGGTCAAATATAAGCCCAATTCAACATTGCAGATCCTATTGCAGATGCATATATTGCAATATCGATGCTAAAATGATATGTTGTGCAGCTCTAGTTCATACCATATGTAGAATATAACATGGTCTACGGGCAGTCATTCCCTGAGACATTCACTTTTAAAAACGTTTGCAGTCTATAATCCAGCGGCGTTGAGTTATCTTTACCCCGTCTCTGAAGAAAGACTCACTGGATCGCGGGGGCTCTGAGCTCAGGTGGTTCTGGGAGGCAGATGAAAGGATTGAGGGGGGGAAAGGTTAGCTGCCTTCCCTGTCTAATGCAAGGTAACAAAAGCTCCATTGTGAGGGTGTCAGGTGCATTGTGGCAGCCCTGCGAGGCTTTAAGTGAAGCAAATTCAAACAATGCATTAAAGGACAGGAGAAAGGCAAGAGGGGGGAAAAAAACAGCAGGGACCATTTTAAACAGGCTCGATGGGGAAAATTCAGGGCGCTTCAATATAGGATGTTAGATCACCTGGAGGAATGCCATCTCTGAAATTAAACCACTTCCAGGATTTACATGCATATGAATTTCATTTTTTTTTTTCATTGAATATCTCGGTGCAATTTCAAGAAGTGTCAGCAAAGCGCATGCACATATATATGAATGCATATGCACATATTATTAGATTTTTTTTAATGAAATGGCTGAGTTGTGGGTGGTAACTGGTTGCTAAGAAGTGCTGAGTGGTTTTCTGTGACATTCTGGATGGTTGCTTAGTAGTCATAACCAGCGGCATGTTTGTAGCTCAGTTCACACTTCACTCTTCAAAATAATATAGTTGCCACACATCCTTTAAGAGATTAATCCTGTTGATAACCCACAGAGAAATCTGATATGTGGCAATGCAAGCAAAAAATGTGAGATATACATGTTCATATTTCGTATACAAATAGGTATGCGTTCACATTTATAGGCTATAAATACTTTATACAGTCAAGCCCAAAATGATACCCCAGGCAAACTATGACTTAATGTTACTATTATTATTATTATTATTATTATTATTATTATTATTATTATTGTTATTATTATTATTTTTCAACCAGCAATGCTTTATTTATTTATTAATTTTGTTTTTTTTTGGACTGGAAATGACACAGGCTTCTCTCAAAAGATGTACAAGAGGCATAATGAAAAAAGAAATAAAACAAATATAAAAAAAAAATTAATAAGTAATAATAATAATAATAATAATAATAAATACAAAAAAATAAATATAAAAAAATAATTATATATATATATATATATATATATATATATA
>CAIGQQ010033255.1:5285027-5303253 GCA_903798035.1 Danio albolineatus
TATATATATATATATATATATATATATATTAGGGCTGTCAATTGATTAAAAAAATTAACTAATTAATCACACTTTTGTCTGTGATTAATCATGATTAATCACGAAAAACCGTATTTATTACAGAAATAAAAACACAGGCATGTAAGTGCCATTTAAATTTTAAAACAATCAATGCCAATAACAAACAAAAATTATTTCCATGTTGGATTCTAAGTGAACTACGAAAACAACATAAAATACAGGCATTGCAAATATGGAAATTGGAAAATTATAATAACAAAGTATTGAATACAAACAATTGTTTTCATTGTAAAGTTGTTTTGCAAGTTGAGAACATTAATTATAAAGTAGAAACAATTTTGCTCAGTCCTCCTTAATATTTTGGTAGTTGCTAAGAGTTTGCAGTCTGTTGACATGTGACCTAAGAGTGAGAAAAGTCTCCCACAAGCAGAATCACCGAATCTGCATGTGAATTTCAGTGCTTAAATTCTGTGTACCACTGGTGCTGTGACAAGGACGCAAGAAGAACCAAGGGGTACATCAGAGTCACGCATTAATAACTATAGGCTAGGCTTCTTACATGGACTTTGGTTACGCCATCTCTAAACATTAAATTCTAAACTGCTTTGAGCGACTGTCTGCGATGTTAGGCGTTTAATCTTGTTGTTAAGATATCCACACATACACAAACACTCTCTCTCTTACACACACACACACACACACACACACACACACAGACAACGCGGGCAGTACAGCGAGCTCACACGGTATAAGCGACTCCCTTCAGAGTCATCAACGCGCACGGTCGCGTTCATCAAATTTGCTCTAGGCGAACGGTGATCACACCGCCCTCAACCCGAAAGTGAAAAAGAAAGTGACCGGTTCGCGGATAAACGTGCGGACCGGGAGGGAGGGAGTAGGTGTCGCGGATTAAGCTGGATTTATACTTTCACTTTTAGGACAGACGAGCTTCGAGTTCTCCAGCCTCCGGCAACTAAACTGCAGCTAGAGCTGCACATCGATGGATTACTCTTCAGTGTTTGGACTCTAAGTAGTGAATACTGAACTCCAACACTAATAACTGGACTGACACTTTTCAATTTACTATAACCTTCTATGTGAAGCTGCTTTGACACAATCTACATTGTAAAAGCGCTATACAAATAAAGGTGAATTAAATATATATATATATATATATATATATATATATATATATATATATATATATATATATATATATATACACACACACACACATACATATATATTCATTAAATTGTATTAAATTCATGTTTATTTCTATAGCGCTTTTACAATGTAGATTGTGTCAAAGCAGCTTCACATAGTAATTGAGTTGATGTTCAGTTCAGTTCAGTGTGGTTTAAATTTCACTGCTGAAAGTCCAAACACTGAAGAGCAAATCCATCGATGCACAGTTCCACAAGTCCCGAAACATGCAAGCCAGTGGCGACAGTGGCGAGGGATATACTGTATATAGTTCCGAAATTATTCATACCCTCCTCAGTAATCAACAGATAAGACTTTATTGGCTATTACAGCAATCAAGCGCTTGCTATAATGGCTGACCAGCTTTCTGCATGTCTCCAATGGTATTTCTGCCCATTCGTCTTTAGCGATGAGCTCCAACTCTTTCAGGTTGGAGGTTCTCCTTGCCATCACCCTGATCTTTAGCTCCCTCCACAGATTCTCAATTGGGTTTAAGTCAGGACTCTGGCTGGGCCACTGCAAAATGTTAAGGTTTTCGTTTTGTTAGCTAACCATTTCTTCACCACTGTTTAAATAAAAGTAACATTAAGTCAGAATTTGCCAGCGGTATGAATAATTTCGGGCTAGACTGTATATTATATATATATATAAGCACCTATTTTTGCACTTTCCTAAAGATATGTTGTATATAAGACGTGTATTTTATATGTAAGGTCCAAATATGAACTAGTCATATGTAATTTGCATATTTTCCATGTATCAGATTTCTATAATGGGAAACAGAATTTGGATCGTGTTAGTGATTGGAAATCCTATTCTGGAGCTGAATCCACTCCTAAAATATTGTGTATAGCTTAATGTATGTAGGGTGTACAGACATAAACTAAAATCAACATACAGTATGTAGCTTTTAAGAGAGAAGACAACAGCATGTTAAAGCATGCACACAAAGAATAATGCCGTTTTCAGCAGCCATTTAATGATGAAACTTAATTAATTAATATTTACAAACCACAGGGATGAGTTAAATATGAAACAATTATCAATATATATGTATAGAAATGTGCAAACACTCTGTACTGTAAAAATGATACAAAACTTAATAATGAGCTGCCACCTTTTTGTTAATGGTGATTTCTACACGGAAAAAATAACACTAAGCCAACAGTGATTTATTTATTTATTCATTCATAGATACTATAGAGGTTTTCCATTTATTTATGCTTGCAAATCGTCTCGTGGGACCTTGATCTCTGCACTGATAACTTTATAAATAAACCTTTTTTTAGTAAAAAAAAAAAAACATAATTGCAAATAAAATAATAAAGGTGAAGTATTAGGGTTAATTTAAAATAAAAAAGAAATAAAAATTTAATTGAAATGTATAAATTTGTTCTTCAAACTATTTTTTAATGTTGTGCTAATAAGATAAGTGTATTCTTATCCAAAAAAAAAAAAAAAAAAATCTGATTAAACTAGTATCATTGTGGAAGCACTATAACTGTTCTTAATAATAACAAACAGATGTTACGAAACCTGCAGTGGTTTTCCGGGAGCTTGGATTTTAGTGTGCCGTGGATAAAAAAGTTTTTCCACCTCTGATGCATTATTCATATCGCTCTCACAAATGGACCAGGATGAGTTACACACAAGTTTGATATTTAAAGTTAAGGGTTTGTTCGAATCCGGAATAGTAACTATGAGCAATAATAGCGACCCTTGCCTTATCAAGCACTGCATAAACCTGGCTCACGTCGCAGAGACACAACTGGGCCAATTAGGAGTTATTTTCAGGTGAAGTGAGCAAACAGGTCTGAGCGCAGCGGGAAGGATTACGCTTCATTTTTCCTCACCTCTCAGAGAGGGTCTTAAGTGACTTGTAATTTCTGACATGAAGTTCTTTGTGCTGGCCTTGAGTGTTAAAGAAACTCATCACGAACGCTTGCCTAATTAATTCTGTCTTCTTCCCCCAACTCTAAACCTAAACCAGAGCCTCACAGGAAACATTCTGCAGTTTTTCAAATTAAAATACATCATTCTGGTTTATTTATAAGCTGTTTTCTTCATGAGGACCAATAAAATGTCCCCACAAGGTCAAACAATACTGGTATCCCTATACCTGTGGGGACATTTGGTTCCTACAATATAATGAATATCGAGATCAAAAAAACATCTGTATACACACATTGGGTTTCTATGTTTTATGGGGACTTCCCATAGACATAATATAATATTTTTATACTGTACAGACTGTTTATTGTCCTCGTTTCCAAACCCAACCGCTAAAACAAACCATCAAAGCAAACTTTTTGCCATATTTCATTTTCTAATACTTAATTCTGTATGATTTATAGCTGTTTTCCTCATGGGGACCAATCAAATGTCTCCATAAGGTCAAAAAAATATATCCCTACACTTGTCAGGACATTTGGTTCCTACAATATGACGAATACAAACACCAAAAAAACGTAAAGACATATTTTTATACTGTACAGACTGTATGTTGTCCTCTGTCCCAAACACTTCCCCTTAAATCATCCCTCAAAGCAAACATTCTGCCAATTTTCATTTTACAATACCTAATTCTCTATGATTTATAGCTGTTTTCCTCAAGGGGACCATTAAAATGTCCCCACAAGGTCAAAAAATACTGGTAACCCAGTACTTGTCAGGACATTTGGTTCCTACAATATGACGAATACAAACACCAAAAAAACGCCCGCATACATGCGTTGGGTTTTTATGTTTTATGGGGACTTCTCATAGACATACAGTAATATAATATTTTTATACTGTACAGACTGTTTATTGTTCTCGTTTCCAAACCCAACCACTAAAACAAACCAAAGCAAACATTTTGCCATATTTCATCTTCCAATACTTAATTATGTATGATTTATAGCTGTTTTCCTCAAGGGGACCAATAAAATGTCTTCACAAGTTCAAAAAATACTGGTATCTCTATACTTTTCCGGACATTTGGTTCCTACAATATGATGAATATCGAGACCAAAAAAACACCTGCATACACGCGTTGGGTTTTTATGTTTTATGGGGACTTCCAATAGGCATAAAATTATATTTTTTTGCTGTACAGACTGTATGTTGTCCTCTGTCCCAAACCCTTTCCATAAAACCAACCATCAGAGCAAACATTCTGTCATTTTTTATCTTCCAATACTTAATTCTGTATGATTTGTAGCTGTTTTCCTCGTGGGGTCCCCACAAGGTCAAAAAATACTGGTATCTCTATATTTGTCAGAACATTTGGTTCCTACAATATGACGAATACAAAGACCAAAAAAAATGCCCGCATACATGCGTTGGGTTTTTATCATTTACGGGGACTTCCCATAGACATAATATATTTATTGTCCTCCTGTCCAAACCCTGGTATCCCTATACTACTATCCCTATACTTGTCAGGACATTTGGTTCCTAAAATATGATGAATATCGAGACCAAAAAAAGAGGCGTTAAGTTTTTATGTTTTATGGGGACTTCCCTAAGACATAATATAATAATTTTATACTGTACAGACTGTTTATTGTCCTCGTTCCCAATCCCTACCCCTTAAACCAACCATCAAAGCAAACATTCTGCCATTTTTCATTTTACAATACTTAATTCTGTATGATTTATAGCTGATTTTCTCATGGGGACCAATAAAATGTCCCCACAATGTCAAAAATAATTGGTATCACTATACTTGTGGGGACATTTGGTCATGTGGTCTAGGTATTTGAAGAATACACACACACACACACACAAAGAACCCGTAGCAGACAGAGCAAAAATGAGGATGAATGAACGTGCCGCTGTTATTCTGCGGTCCTCTTCCCTCCACTGATCCCGGGTCTGTGATTCCAACCTCCCTGCCATATTGGAATATTAATAGCCTTCATTACACCAAATCTGATTTCACTGCGGTGCTGCAAAAGCTCGTAACATTTTAATTAACTTATTGAACATATGGCCCCGACTCTCTAGGATGCAGCGTTGCAGGTATTACAGACTCTCCGCTGCTCCTTTAAGAGACAAATAACCCAATTCAGAGGGTGAATATCAGCAGAGCGTCGCGTTCGAATTGTGATTTTTTTTTTATAGTACATCAGCAACGTAAACACGTCCCTGGAACAGCAGGCACGAGAGCTGCAACGGAGTCGTTAGCATTTTATGCATGTAGAACTAGCTTAAAATGCCTTGTGCATGTCTAAAAAATAAACATTTAAACCAATCAATCACATCATCATCATCATCATCATCATCAGGTCTAAATTAGAACCACAGCCGAAAAATCAATGCATTCATGCAGGAAAAGGCAGCTTGTTTTCTCCATTTTGTGAAATAATGTGGCTGATCGGTGCAGTGCAGAGTGGGATAATAAAAGTGTGTGTGTGTGTGAGTGTGTGTTTTATCGACCCACTTGCTTTATTGGCTCCATTCAACACAAACTCAGACAGTTATGATCATTCAGCCTTGGATATGCACTAAACTAATGCATGCTATTACAAAGGGCTGTGTGTGAGATAATGTGCTGTCTTATGTGGCAAATTATTTCTGATATGAGCATAAGGAATGCCCGGGTTCTGCCATAACGTGTTGCCTATTCATTTGCATGTATTATATTAAAGTGCGAATGCAGGACAGGTTATTGGAAAGACTGAATGGTAGAATAAAAATGTATTTTAAAAATATCCATGAAACCTATTTAAAGTCTTTATAGTAGCCATATTTATGAAATCATATAGTCTGTACAATGTCTCACGGTATTCCAAATGTTTAGAGTAAAAACAAAAAGAAAATAAATAAATAAATAAACAGACAACTTGCGCATAATTGTGCTTTAATCTCTAGTCAAGGAAAATCTGTAAATATAACAGATTTAACTATAATATTTTTAAATAATTTTAAATATTTTCAATTGTAATTTTCAAGAATAAATAAACAAATAAATGCATGAATAAATAAATAAATAAATAAATATGTGAATAAACGAATAAATAAATACAGAAATAAATGAATAAATAAATAAATAAATAAATAAATAAATACATGAATAAATGAATAGATAAATAAATACCAGGATAAATAAATAAATAAACAAACAAATTAAATGCATGAATAATTTTTTTTTAAATTAATTAAATAGTTATATTTAAGGAAACTACATTATACATTTATTTATCTGTTTGTTTGTTTGTTTGTTTGTTTGTTTGTTTGTTTATTATATCTGCATTTTTCACCATATTTTTAAAGTGACCAATATATATGAATTTGCCAACAAGTTACACTGCAGAATGTGCAACAAATAAAAAAGGGAGAAATAATAGAAACTGGAGAATAAGATAGATAGATAGATTATCAGGTTAATCCATCACATTTTATTTATTTATTTAAATCATACTTCATATGTTTGTCCTAAGCAGTCCTGTTCTGCCAACTAATCTGAACGTTCTTCGGCTTTCTGGCATGCTGTGTATTCAGACCCTTATCCAACAATGGATTCAAACAACCGAAAGACTACAATTATTATAAATAAAATTATGATATATAAAATAAACTTTTGCACATAATATAATTGGGGTAAAATGTTATAATTTTAGTAGTCTCTGAAATATGAAAACATATTATGTAGTCTCTGAAGCATATCACTTAATAAATTAATAAAAGGACCTTTTAAGGACCCTTAACAACAATTTAAGAACAATTACCATCAATTGATAGTGACAAAACACACAAATCATTAGGAACTGGGTTTCGAAATAAGTCTTTTGAGAAAATTTTGTTAACATTTTCCCTCGTGGTCCATATGTAGTTTTGTATCTATCTTATGTCAAAGACCTGCTACAGTATGTATGCATACTACACAGCAAAATCCTCGGAGTAAAATGTACTCAGTTCAGAGTGTATTTGATCCCTTTCTAAATTGAGTAAAAGTTACTCAGCAGCAGAGTTAAAGTTAATGAGACAATGAAAGGATTAATTAAATTGTGATTGAGGACTGATGATGAACACCTGCTGTTAATAAGCATAACCGAAGAGAAACACAAAACTACAACTGATTTCAATCAGCAGCAGCAGATTCACTTATCACTAAAACACAAAAAGTGGTGGTGTTTTTATTGTTGTTGTAAAAAATTACTCAATCAGTTAATTCTCATTAATATCAATGGAGTTTTGTAGAGTGTGGCAGAAATAAGGCCAAACAGGTTGGTAACAAGTAAAGCTGATGTTTGTAGAGTTGCTTAATGATCCTCTGCTGAGATTTTGAGAGATTAAATGTGTTTTATTTCAGTTCATTTCATCTAAGGCTGGTACTGAAGGTAAATGTAGTTTTGTGTTTCTCTTCGGTTTATGCTTATTAACAGCAGGTGTTCATCATCAGTCCTCAATCACCACTTAATTAATCCTTTCATTGTCTCGTTAACTAACTCTGCTGCTGAGTAACTTTTACTCAATTTAGAGAGGGACCAAATACACTCTGAACTGAGTAAATTTTTGTAAATTTTTGCTGTGTACTGCGCATGTATTTCTATATTATATTTATTTTGAATATATATTTTTTTACATCTTTCATACTCTAAAAATACATAAAAAATACATGTAAAAAGTATATGATGTTTATACGCATACTACTGAGGTATGTTGTATTTCTATAGTATATTTATTTCAGTTAAACATCTCTGTCAAACTCCAAAAAGAGTTTGAGATTCATGTATTTGTGTCTCCAAAAGAGATACAAATACATGAATGAATGGCAGCAGTATAACAAAATGTGATTATATTATACAAAGCAAAAATCAATGTTGTTTGTTTGACTCAAGATCAAACACATAAGCAAGCCTGGTGTTGAACAGAGCACTGGGAAGCAAGCTTAATAGTGAACAACGATTTTGTTTTTTACCAGAAAAAAGGGAGTAAATGGGTTCGGAATGATATAAGGTTAAATAAATAATGAGTGCGTTTTCATTTTGACCGCCGCCTTAGGAAAACTGCACCCAGAGAATAATGAATTAGCAAACGTGTAGCCCATTGTTTTCTTTTTGCCTACCCTAAGAGCTACCTTTTGTGTTGGCTAAGTCTTTTCTTCAGGTGTGGTGTGGGTTATTGTTTACTGTTTACTCTGAGATGATAGCAAGACTCAGCAGGAACGCTGCAAAGCACAAAAGAGATGCTGAGAAGCGCCTGCTGGAACTGTTGATTTGTTTTGTTTTGTTGGACGTGATATTGTTCGCTAGAAGCTTGAAAATAGCACACTAAAATACAGTGTACAGTTAATTAACTGATGAAAATGTTCATTTAGATGATGCCAACCATCGAGGACTTCGAGGACAATACACATAATACACAAATACACTTCATCAAATATGTACACATGGACATCACATTTATGCTATATGACTGCAGGTTAACTGTGTTTATAAATTCAAGTATAAACAGGAAGCATGTGTCTCACTCGGCATCCTAATTAGGGCTTACGCTGCTTGAAACACGAGGTATTAGCCCCATTCACATAGCGAATCTCATCAGCCACGCCTCTCCAGCGTTTCCAAAACGCTCCATTTTCGGGGCTCGAAAACTCCGGCGTAGTGTGGACGGATGGCGTAACCGTAGCAAAACTTATGCGTAATAAAGCGAAAACGCATTGGTGTAAACGGGGCCTCAGTGTACCAAAGTTTGCGCAAATGGTGCAAACGGTTCAAAGGGCTGCCATAGACTCCCAGAGCAGAAGAAGAAAAAGAGACTAAGCTGAAGGAAAAGCCGAAGGAAATAGAGACTAAGCCCAAGGAAAATGAATGAATAAACGTTATTCAAAACCTTTTTGTTAATATTTTAATCTCATTTTTTATGAATTCATTCAAATGTTTCCGTAACGTTCTCGGTAAATTATAAAAATGTTATTGCTTTTTATTTGGCTTTTTTAAATAAATTATTCTAAATATTTGTTGACATTATTAGGGGCCAAGCACTGAAGACCGGAACAATAATAATAAGAACCGGAACAAATACAACAGGTGTCTACATACCTTCAGTGCTTGGCCCCTAATAACGTCAACAAATAATTAGAATAATTTATTTTTAAAAGCCAAATAAAAAGCAATAACATTTTTATAATTTACTGAGAACGTTACGGAAACATTTGAACGAATTCATATAAAATTAGACTAAAATATTAACAAAAAGGTTTTGAATAACGTTTATTCATTAATTTTCCTTCGGCTTAGTCTCTATTTCAGAGGTCGCCACAGTGGAATGAACTGCCAACGATTCTGGCATATGTTTTCCAGCACCAACCTAATACTGGGAAACACCCATACACACCCATTCACACACTACAACCAATTTAGTTCATAGAAATTCACCTACAGCACATGTCTTTGGACGCTATCACGAGGATAACATGTAAACTCCACACAGAAACGTCTACTGGCCCAGCTGGGACTCAAACCAGCAACCTTCTTGCTATGATGCAACCATGCCACCCTTGAAAAATGTTGTTACAACCAAAAAATATATATATAAATAAAGATTAGTACATTGTGTAAAAACTGGATGTTTTGAACTATGTAAAATAACATTCTATAACTCAATGGGAATGTTAAGAGAATGTTTCATTACCTAAAATCATTAGCTGGGTTATTCTGCTTTTTGCTTAATAAAGGTCATTTTTATTCCTTTAAAAAAAATCCATAAATATGTCAAAGGACGCAAACAAGGCAACTGTGAAAATGCCATACACATAAATGTCACTGGATACCCTTGGCCAGAGACTTTAGCGTCTTGAATATAATGATTTCCTCACTCATTCCTGCATGTCCATAAAAATGAAGCTGGTAAACCCTGAACAGTTTGTCCTAAGTGCAATATGCTACAGAGAAGCCACAGGACGGCATCGTGTGGATCGAGTTTAGCCTCCTGATTAGATTAGCGAATGCTGTATGCCATCGCACTGGCCTATTTATTTACTGTGAACTGGATATACTGAAGAAGACCAATTCAAAGACATAGCAAAAATTACATTTTTTCCCCCTCAGATTGAGCCCACAATCATCCTCATGTTGGCAATCGATAATGTAACCAGCAGGGATTAGACTTAATCTGGAGCATCACATCGATCAATACAAGAACAAGAAGCATGTACTGAGAGCGCTGCGAGGATGAAGAAGGATGGAAAGAGGAAAAAACGAGTGATAGAAAAGCAGCGTTATGCTTTTTTTAAGGTTGACGGGGCGACATCACATCACCAGCCAGACATCTTATTAATGACCATCAGAGAGCCTTCACATACAGACGCCATTTAGTTTGAGCCTGCTGCTATCTGCGGCCGGAAGTTAACAATAATTATTTATATCATTTATTAAATTACCCAATGAATTGTATTTTATTAACGCCTACATCCACCCCAACCTTCACAATAATGTAAAAACACTAATAATTGTTGTACGGTTGTGATAATATGAATAATTATCGCGTCTTACCCCAGACATGCTCAATAATGCTCTTATCTGGTGACTGGACAGGCCAATCCTGGAGCACCTTCACCTTCTTTGCTTTCAGGAACATTGATGTGGAGGCTGAAGTATGAGAAGAAGTGCTATCCTGCTGAAGAAATTTCCCTCTCCTGTGATTTGTAATGTAATGAGCAGCACAAGTGTCTCGATACCTCAGGATGTTGATGTTGCCATCCACTCTGCAGATCTCTCGCACGCCCCCATACTGAATGTAACTCCAAACCATGATTGTTCCTTCACCAAACTTCACTGATTTCTATGATAATCTTGGTTCCAATAGGTCTTCTGCAGTATTTGTGATGATTGGAATGCAGTTCAACAGATGATTAATCTGAGAAATATTGCTAAATTACAAAGTATGCTATCCATCTCCGATGCAGAAAAGCTAGTTCATGGTTTTATGACTTTTAGGCTGGATTACTGTAATGCTTTGTTCGCTGGTTGCCCAGCATCCTCTATTAATAAACTTCAGCTAGTACAAAATGCAGCTGCCAGAGTTCTTATCATGCCATATCTTACCTGCCATACTGTATATTCTTTGTCTAGAAAATATGATCATATCACCCCAATTTTATCCTGCTTACTCTGGCTGCCTGTTAAGTTTCGTATTGATTATAAAATATTGCCTCTTACCTATAAAGCTTTCGATAATCTAGCTCCTGCTTATCTAACCAACCTCCTGTCTCACTACAATTCAACCCGCTCTTGAAGATCTCAAAACTCAGGGGTTCTGGTAGTACCTAGAAATGCAAAGTCGAGTAAAGGAGGTCAGGCCTTCTCATTTATGGCTCCTAAACTCTGGAATAGCCTTCCTGATAATGTCCGAGGCTCAGACAAATTCTCGCAGTTCAAAACTAGATTAAAGACCTATCTTTTTAGTAAGGCATACACTCGCACAGCAGTATGATGCATAAATGTGCTCCACATAGGTTTTCGCATCTTGTTTAAATACACTACGAACAGCAGCTACGCTAATTATTCTCTTTATTCTCTATTTCCACTTGGGGATACTCATGCCGAGGGCCCCAGAGATTATGCAGCGCCACTGATGAGATCCAATACCTGCGAAGAGATGATCCCAAGGTTTCCATAATCCCAGACCAGGCTGTATCCTGAGCAGCTGCTGTGGTGGTCATAGAGGAGTGGAGAGCATGGGAATGATTTCTGTGAGACTCCAGGGACAGGCGAGACTTCATCGAGTTTTCTCCAGCCCCCGGCGCCTAGACTGCAGCTCTGTACAAGCCGTTTGGCCATAGGAGAAATGATCGTGCTCAACTGAGCCTGGTTTCTCTCGAGGTTTTTTATCCTTCACTTTCGCCAATTGGTGAAGTTTTATTCCTCGCTGCTGTCACCATTGGCTTGCATGGTTCGGGACTTGTGGAGCTGTGGGACTTGTGGATTTGCTGTTCAGTGTTTGGACTTTCAGCAGTGAATATTAAACCACACTGAACTGAACTCTGAAAACTGAACTGACACTGTTTCAATTCACTATAATCTTCTATGTGAAGCTGCTTTGACACAATCTGCATTGTAAAAGTGCTATAGAAATAAAAGTGAATTGAATTGAATGATTCATCAGAAAAATCGACCTTCTGCCACTTTACCAAATGACCAACTAGAAGTCAAATTCTTGTTTGTGCCACTTAAAACTAGGATCGATTGTCAGGTAGTATAGGTGAGTAAACAATAATGACAGAATTTTTATTTTATGGTGAACTTTCCCTTTAAGCACAACCTTACCCAAACGTGTTCAATAATATGCAAACTAAGTATGATGATTAAACTCCCAGAAAGATCCCAGTCTTTATAAAGTGCTTTAAATCCCATTCGTCAACCTATGCCGACTGGGCTGCAATTAGAAGCAGATATGGAAGTCAGGTTATGCATCAAGCTAATGCAAACATTACACTCCGAGTGACGGCTGCAACAATAAATCTCATTAAAAGTAAATGTTTCCCTTGGTCAGCAAGTGCTTGTGCACTCATCGGTTTGTCAGCCCAAACCGCTAAATCAGTTTTCCAGCAACAGATGCCACGCCGGAGCCATAGATCATTCACAGGCTAATGCGATTCGCTGTTCGGCGCGGGCAGACTTGCTCCAGACAGGGGCTGAATTAGCGGCGTTTAATGAATGGTTATTAATTCCTTTGAGTCACAACAAAATTAAGTAATAATGTGACCATTAATATTTCAGACAGAGAGAGAGAGAGGAAAAAAAGGCGCCCAAAAGATCTTCAATCATTTGTAATAGTGGACACTGAATAGCTGGAGGGAAAAGAGAGGGATGCTGGGAACATATTACAAAACTCTGCAACTCTTTAAACGATTCTGTCAACTCAAGGGTAACAGTGTAAAGGCAGAAACTCTGACGGAGCAGAAAGTGTCCCGATAAGAGTCTTCCTGCGATGTACTGCATCATTTGGTGCTATGGAGAGCAGCGCCCCGTGGAGACTCCCGGTTGGATATACCGCTGCATAATTGATGATGCCGATAAATCAGACAGTCATGCCGAGGGAGAAACCGAGCCTGTTCTAATTCCTCATCCTGTCTTATGATGTAATGTTGCAGCATTATGAATGCGCCGTGGTAATGACGCTGGGTTCGTTTCTTGATGCGTGGACAGAGTCGCACCACAGAGGACGCGTCTAACTTGAAGATCAGCTGCTAATTTGTGAAATGACCTTCCGAGACACTTGCGGGAGACTCCGAATTGGGGTGGTTTGAAATGGAAAGAGTGAGCGTAAGAAAAAGTTATGTGTTTTTTATTTTAATCAGTGGTAGATGCTAAGACGAGAATTTGTATCATTAGCACTGATTATTAAACGTATAAGTAAAAATAAGCACACACTCAAAAGGGCACATACAACATGTAAAATTCTTTGATGTCCTTAGAGTGCGTATGTGAGGTTTCAGCTCAAAATACCACACAAATAAGGTTTTATAATTCTTTGAACTGCCCCTTTTAGGCTTTGTCCCAAATCGGTGACTGACGCTTTCAATTCAAATGAGATTGTTTGCTTTGCAAAAGAGGGTGGAGCTATAAATTCCTATGTGTCACCATACTGGCAGATTCAAAACTCTAATGGCGGTCGGCTGCTTCTCACTCAGGGCTGTTTATGCTAACGAGTGAGAGAGCGTCACTAGTGGGCGGGGCTTTTTTCCCTTTGATGACACGTACAAAGGGAGAATGTCAATCAAAGTGTTTCTGCAGATAAATGCAAGAGTATTTTTTGGAGAGGTGGAGAGTTGAAAAGGGAATTGTCTTAGTTTGTCAATTGTTTAACACTCAAGGATGAGTTTCTTGTACGTTTTAACTCCCAAGGAATTTTCTCTTGTTTTCTTTCCAGTTAATTCTGCTTTTGTTTCCTTATTTAGAGATGTAACTTAGATTCATATGCCCATAATGAGTCTAGCTGTCACAATGTGTAGTAAAATTTGTTTTTCACAGTCTAAAATTTAACAAATCTATTCGCTCTCTTTTTTTTAAACCAAGTTGTTTCCAAACCTAGCTATATTACCTATTGGTATTTTTTTTTGTAAGAATTCCTAAATGGGAAAGAATTTGATCAGTATTTTGTTTTTTGTTACGAATAAGATGAAATAAATATATTTTAAACTAATTCATAAATTCTATCCAGTTAAACATTTTCTCAGTAAATTTAAAAAGTATATTGATATAAATTGCTCTTTTTTTTTTTCTGTACCACACATCTTTTGGCACACTGGTTATGTTAAAAAGCTTTGGTATGATGCTTCTGTCCTTATATATATATATAGGTACTCGACTCTTTAATTTTAATTTGCATTTCATTCATTTTCTTTTCAGTTTTGTCCCTTTATTAATCTGGGGTCGCCACAGCGATAAAAAATAATAATATTTATAATTAATAATTATTATAATATTTTTAAACAAAATTAATCTATAATGTATTGCCCGCATTTTTTAAATATAAATTATTTACAGTACATATATTTCTAATCTACAAAGATTCGAGCATTCTTTTGAAAAAACAAAATACTTATAAAACTAGTGAAAATTAATGGATTTAATATACTTGTTCAAGTTCACTGAAGCTGTACTAAAATGTATATTTAAGGGTATTTTTAATGTATTACTTCTAAAAACTTTTTTCCCAGAGATAGGGTTGCGGCTGGAAGGGCATCCGCTGCGTATAAAAAATGCTGGATAAGTTCGCGGTTCATTCCGCTGTGGCAACCCTAGATTAATAAAGGGACTAAGCCGAAACGAAAATGAATGAATGAATGAACTTCTAAAAACTTACAATGCATATGGTTTGGATATAACACCTCTCCAATCCAATGCTATCTCACAGCAATTCGTAACTTTTGATTTAGTGGCTAATTCGTATGAATTCGTACGATCTAATTTGTACAATTTAGTACAATTTGCTCATCACCCAATGGCGGTTGGGTTTAGGGGTGGGGCTGGGTGCCACGCCTCCTTTTTTAAATCGTACATTTTCGTATGACTGAACTCGTACATTTTCGTACGAATAAGCCACCAAACTGGCAAAACGTAAAATGCTTACGTTTTCTCGTGAGATCAGGCTGCTCCAATCCAGTTCTATGAATCGGAGTCTTCCATAATACACCTCACACTTATTAATGATTCCTACTTGTCTTACTTGTGATGAAGAGTAGGCAAAATCTGATAAGTACTGGGGGAAAAAAATAAGAACGTGTTCATCAGACGCTGGATTCGAACCGGGTTGATGATCGATCGCGTCAAAACATGTTGCCATGCGATTAACGAGCTACACCATTCAATCATTCAAGCTTATTCCAACGAGGTGCGCTATTTGCACTTAGACAGAATAGACACTCCAAAATCTGCATTTTTGCCCCCCTCACAGGAGCCCCAAGTGCACACGGGCCATTGGGCCTGTGCCCATTATGCCCATTATGCCCATTTGTTAATCCGGCCCTGGCTAAAAGTGTTCCCGCCAGACCCGGAGATCAGCTGAATGGATAAAAAAAAATGTTAAAACTCAACAGTTTACGAGTAGGGGAGTTGTAATAAGAGCCTATTTTCAAAACAAAGTTGAGTGTTCCTTTAAAAAGACACACACAAAAACAGCAATGAACTTTACAGCATTGTTTCAAGAGTTCACACTTAGCTGATGATTGATATAAAGCTTGTTTGGCATGCTGTCCCGGGAGAGAGCCCTGAGCTCATAAGATCCTCGAGCCCGGGGCTCCCTCCCGTTTGCAAGGCGAGAGGAGAGTTTAAGCTCAGGTGGATCTCGAGAACCCCCCTGCGGGTAGCTAATGTACAGATAGTGATTGCTATGAAAAGATAACTACTTACTAGGAGCATGTCTATGGTGCCAATTTGGATTAGTCAATTAACTTAAGCTGCATGTTTTTGGACGGTGGGAGGAAACCGGGGAACCCGGGAGAAACCCACGTGAGCACGGGGAGAACGTGTAAACTCCGCACAGAAACGTCAGCTGGCTTGGTAAGGACTAGAACCAGTGACGTTCTTGCTGTGAGGCAACAGTGCTAACCACTGGGCCACCGTGCCACCCATCTAGGAAAGGAGGAGGAGTAGGGGTGGAAGGGGAGATTCTTCAAAAACAAAGATGGCTGTGATATGGAACTTAGGGTATTTATAGTGGCTTAGGAATCGTCTGATTGGTGAATCATAAATTTAATAATGCGGGACCAGCTGCAAGCAATCATCTGCACGTGATCCTCTCCAAATTAGTTTATAAATAAACTTAACTTATTTAATGGCCTGTGCAGTACTTGAGCTAAACATTCACAGACGAGGCACCAGCATCACATATTATATAAAATCTCTCTGTTTTTTTTACCTGCTTTTGAGAACCCTGAAGTCAGCAAGCCATTTTCTGCAGTGAGCAAACACCTAAAGGGTCATTTTAAAACAAGGCTCTGCACCTGTTGCCCTCCACATACGACACAGGCCAAAACTCAACCGCTAGCGAACGGGTCAAAAGTCCAGACAATGTAGTGCTCAAATAGAAAGAAAAGCCACTAAGCCGAGTGCAAATTTACACAAAGCACATCTTCTGCAGCACTTTCCGCTCGGATAAGCAGCTAGGTACGGCATTCTATTGAATTCCCTCTTTAAATAGACTTAATCCTCCTCGCTGGCAGAGGTTCACAGAGCTCTCCTCCACTTTTAATTAGACGTACAGTGGCTGGTGATGGTAGCTGTGCTGGAGGAGCCCGGCGTCCACATTCCTGAAGGAATATAATTAATCAGAATGGAAGAAGGCCTTTTGTACTACAGCTCGGTCGAGTGTGGCCTCTGCCCACGCTGTGGCAGGAAACACAGCTATCGATAGAAATCTAACTCTCGCTCTCCTCCCTGCAGGGAATACTAATGGTCTGTCATTACAAAGATTCTTACTTCATTACTGAGGGACTTCTTATAATGTTTTCTTTTCCTGTAAAAAGCATCGGCGGATGACTCTGAGCCATCAAACACAAACACTACAGCACCTTGAAACGCAGTAATCTGTGCGATGACTCACCGCTGAAAAACGAGAGATCTCTCATCTAACAATCCTGCTTGAAGTGGTAATTATGCTTTTAAATCATAAATGGGTCATTCCTGTTATGCTGTGCTATTTGCACTCCTTTTAAACCTTTAACTACATGTACATGCTTGCGCAACTGATGGAGGACTTCCATAGAACAAACCTGGGTTTTTTCAGAGAAAGGGGCATCACGGTGGTGCAGTGGGTAGCACAATCGCCTCACAGCAAGAAGGTCAATGGTTTGAGGCTCGGTTGGGTCAGTTGGCATTTCTGTGTGGAGTTTGCATGTTCTCCCCGTGTTCACGTGGGTTTCCTCCGGGTGCTCCGGTTTTCCCTACAAGTCCAAAGACAAGTGAATAGATGAATCGAGTAGGCTAAATTGTCCGTAGTGTATGTGTGTGAATAAGAGTGTATGGGTGTTTCCCAGTGATGGGTTGCAGCTAGAAGTGCATCCGCTGCGTAAAACATATGCTGGATAAGTTAGCGGTTCATTCCACTGTGGCGGCCCCAGAATAATGAAGGGACTAAGCCACAAATAAAAAAAATGTTTCAGAGAAATACAGAGAAATTATTATTTAAACCATGGCCAGTAATAGTGACTTGTGTGATTTTGCAGATTAAATATAAGAAACAAGATGGCATGGCCCAATCTCTATTCAATTTTTGTACCCCTACCCCTACTTCTTCCCCTTTAAAAAAAATTGGGCGGCACTACAACACCTGCATACGTCATCATATGTCATCACAATTTCTTGCGTCATATGATCGACGATGGTGACTGCTATAGCTATTTCAGTTGTGTTATTTGTTGGTATTTATGTTCAGGAAATCACTGACGGCAACAATATCATGTTATCATAACAATATAATGTGGCAATAAGATCATAACTGTACTGTGCATTTACATATTCATATATATATATATATATATATATATATATATATATATATATATATA
>CAIGQQ010033255.1:5306256-5316843 GCA_903798035.1 Danio albolineatus
ATATATATATATAATTCCTATGCATTTGTGTTAAACATAATGTTCCAGGATGGACATTGTAAAAGTGGACAGCTGTATAAAATCCAGAAGTTTGTGTCCATTTAATTATTAATCACCTGTTTCTAAATGGTCTCTAAACGTGAGGGGGACGTACGTTTATATCTCACGTGTCACATTGGACAGAGACTTAAATATTTGTATTAGCAGAATGTGATTAATTTAAAATGACTGTGAATGCCGATTTATTTTATAACTTGAAGAAAATATTTTTTACAATATGTTTAAGATAGATAAATAGACAGACAGACAGACAGACAGACAGAAAGATAGACAGATAGACTGATGATAGATAGATAGATAGATGGATGGATGGATGGATGGATGGATGGATGGATGGATGGATGGATGGATGGATGGATAGATAGATAGATAGATAGATAGATAGATAGATAGATAGATAGATAGATAGATAGATAGATAGATAGATAGATAGATAGATAGATAGATAGATAGATAGATAGATAGACAGCTGATACATAGATAGACAGACAGACAGACAGACAGACAGACAGACAGACAGACAGACAGACAGACAGACAGACAGACAGAAAGACAGACAGACAGACAGACAGACAGACAGACAGACAGACAGACAGACAGACAGATAGATAGATAGATAGATAGATAGATAGATAGATAGATAGATAGATAGATAGATAGATAGATAGATAGATAGATAGATAGATAGATAGATAGATAGATAGACAGACAGACAAATAGACAGATAGACAGACAGACAGACAGACAGACAGACAGACAGATAGAAAGATAGACAGACAGACATAGATAGATAGATAGACAGACAGACAGACAGACAGACAGACAGACAGACAGACAGACAAATAGACAGAAAGATAGATAGACAGACAGACAGACAGACAGACAGACAGACAGACAGACAGACAGACAGACAGACAGACAGACAGATAGATAGATAGACGGACGGACGGACAGACAGACTGATATATTGGATAATAATATATGTATATATCTTTATTTTTTTTTTTTTCCTTCTACTATTTACTGTGTTTTTTTTTTATATTACATATGCATGTTCGTTTATTTTTGTAAACTTTATAACTGCTTTGGCAATACATTTGTAACAATTATCATGCCAATAAAGCAACTATTGAATTGAATTGAATTGATAGATAGATCAATAGATCAGTAGATAGATCAATAGATAGATCGATAGATAGATCGATAGACGGGTAGAACAAATAAGTGGAATAACCCAACATCAGGTCAATATCCAACATCCAACCTAAAATCAACATAATATCAACATGTTGCATGAGCATTACCAATATGACATCTATCAGACGTTGAATTTTCTATTCCATAACTGATGAATAAATGTCAGTATTGGACATCAGCGTATATTTAAATGTGCAACAGATGATCTATTACTTGATCTATCATGCAGCTTACTTTACATTCAAGTGACATTCATGTTAGCTAACAAGAAGGGAAAATAATTATACTTTAATTTCTTTTCAACATATAACAGATTTTTTAATAGCAAAGATTACCGAAGTCTGAAATATATGTTGATTATTAAAACATTAACATCTTAACTGATGGGGTCTTCTTAACACAAGAGCATTCCTTAAAACCAGTCTAAACAGAACATGAGTTTATATTCAAATTGAAAAGTGTCTGAAACCTCATGGAAAGCGTGCGAATGAACTGTAAGATCCACAATGTCTCTGGCCTGCAGGTGTGCACATGGTATGTTCTGCAGGAACAAAGAGCCCATGTGCACCACGACCCTCTGTTTCTAATGACACACATGTAATGTGAGCCTGAACACATCCAGACTGCACTGTACAGAGCAGCAGAGCACAGAAAGAGGCCTCTGTGACTGCGAGATGACACTGAGAGAGAGGAAATCCCACGTAATAATGTATCATTGTGAAGAAACTGCAATACTCATTTTCCCTTCATATTTTGCCAGAGGAGCATTTGATATAGTTGAACAAGGGCTGAATCTGTTCAATGAGCCCTCTTTTTATTTTTTGTATTAGCAGTTATGCTTTGAAACATTTTGTTTGTAAGATAGCCATTTTATTAAATTAAATTAAATTAAATTAAATTAAATTAAATTAAATTAAATTAAATTAAATTAAATTAAATTAAATTAAATTAAATTAAATTAAATTAAATTAAATTAGGGCAGCACGGTGGTGCAGTGGGTAGAATAATTGCCTCAGAGCAAGAAGGTCGCTGGTTTGAGCCTGCATGGGTCATTCGGCATTTGTGTGTGAAGTTTGCATGTTCTCTCCATGGTCGTGTGGGTTTCCTCTGGGTGCTCCAGTTTCCCCCACGGTCCAAAGACATGTGGTATAGGTGAATTGAATAAGCTAAATTGGCCGTAGTGTATGTGAGTGTGTGCAAGAGTGTATGTGTGTTTCCCAGTGATGGGTTGCAGCTGGAAGGACATTCGCTGCGTAAAACATGTGCTAGATAAGTTGGCAGTTCATTCCTCTAGGTGGTGACCCCTGATTAGTGAAGGGATTAAGCTGAAAAGAAAATAAATGAATGATGAATGAACAAATTAAATTAAATTAAACAACAAGGCAAATATGATATCATTTGATTTTGTTGATTGGGCATTAAAATATGCATTTTTTGTAAATATAATTTTACATGCATGTGATGTGCATGTACAAGGACACTGTAAAATGTAGTATAGTATTTGAATCTCCCCAAAAATAAATAAATAAACAAATTAATTAATTAATTAATTAATTAATTAAAATAATAATAATAAATAATAATAATATTAAAACAATTATAATTATAGTTATTAGTAAAAAAAATGATGCAAACAATTTATATGGGCTGAATTTAAACAAATTAAATTTAGCAACGCTCAACTTTTTTTCAGCCTAAATAAATTGTTTGCAAACAGTTACCTCAAAAAATAGTACATTTAGTAAATCTAATGAACCATTTTTTGGTGTAATTTAATTATATATTTTATTCAAATGTGAAGTAGCAGTGAATTTTTTTTTTTATTGCTGTTGTTTTTATTATTATTATATTGTCAAATATTGGCATAACGAATGTACATGAAGTAATACATTAAGATGCAAGCGTTTTGGTCATTTTTACTTGATTTTTAATCAATTTGACAGAAAACCAAGCTTACATTTCTAAGCACTACGAAGTTAAACTTAGAATTTGACAATGTATTTTTAATATAATAATACTACTACTACTACTACTACTACTACTACTAATAATAATAATAATAATAATAATAATAATAATCTTAGAGCAGATGACGTGTCTCTGCCCTTTAAAAAACGAGAAAGAAAAAGCAACGCGCCATAATCAACGAGTAATCTCTTTCTAACTAGCCCTGCTATATTTACGCCATCACAAAGCAGTGTCTGGTGTCATTCCACCGCAGTGAACAGTCGCTGGTCATGCAGGAAGAAAACATGCTGTGGATCCGCTGCTCAGAAACTTGCTTTGAAACAGAGCCCCGCCCTCCTCCTGCCTCTCCTGGAGCCTTATAACCAGATGCTGCTCCTCAGACGCACATACCCAAGAAACGCACTGGACTTGAGCGCACTTCCAAACCTGACGGAATATACAAAGATACATCGTGTTTGTTAAACTGAGCGAAGCAGACATGGATTTTCTGAACCACAACTACTTGAGCGCGCGCGCCTCCTACGACTACACCTTTAATTTCTGGAATGACTATCTCGGCCTCTCCACGCTGGTCACCAAGAACAGCAAGCACAGCGTCCCGCAGAATCCCAACTCCATCACGGAGTCGCTGAAAGCCACCTTGGGCTTGGACGACAGTCCTCCGTGCCCGTGCGTAATGGGCGAAGGCGACAGCGGAGGACACCTGGATTCCTGCTGCTGCCCCCCGCCCGCCTCCATCTCCATCCTGGATCTGAAGGAGCGCTTCTCCATCCTGAGCCCCTTCAATAACCAGAACCAGGGCTCGCTGCTGTCCCCCTCCCAGGAGAGGGAGATTGGCATCGGAGGGGGCTTTGCAGGATTTGACCTGTTCGGCGTGGAGAGGAAGATGAGGAAACCAGCCGCGCGCAATAAGCAGGAGCCCAAGATCTGCGTCTTCTGTCGGAATAACGGCGCCCCGGAGGAGGTGTACGGCTCGCACGTGCTGAAAACCCCGGACGGGAGGGTGGTGTGCCCGATCCTGCGGGCGTACACATGCCCCCTGTGCAGTGCCAACGGGGACAACGCGCACACAATAAAATACTGCCCTCTCTCCAAAGACCAGCCTGCCCAGAGAGTGCTGAAGGGAGGCAGAGCTGTGGGCGGTAAGCGAGTGAAAATCTTCTAAAAACAAAAATGAAACGAACGACACGAGACTCCTATAGACTTTACATGTATTGCACTGAACATTTTCTTTCAGATGACTGTTCTGATTGACTGGCTTTCCCGAGTCTTAACTACTAGGCAAAACAAATAAGATGATATCAATGTTTTTGTTAAACGAAACACACACACAAAAAAAAAATCTCTTATATTTTTATAGATACTTTATTTCCATAGTTTATCGCATACTTTATTCATAAAAAGCTATTTTTGTTTCCTTTTCACGCATAGGTTTTTAGATGTTTATTCACGAGTCACGGTTTTATGTGTGCGCGCGTGCAAGTGCGTCTGAGAGATGAGATGTTATTTTTGTCGAAAATGGGAAACGTGAAGGTTGGCACCAGAGGAATATTTTGCTCTTCTGTTCAGCTCGAGTATTTTACTTCACTGTAAGCAAAGCTTGCACCTCGTTTTTTGTCTTTAAACCAAAGTTTATTTTTTTTGCCATTAAGCGATTTTGAAGAATGTTCCACATGTCTTCGTTTATGAACTTTAATCCCGTTCCGCTCTCCCCCGAAAGTCCGCTCCGCGGTTTCCTGACGTCTGCGAGCAGAGCAACACAATAGAGGCTCTGTTGCGCGTTCGTGTTGTCAGCATAACTTCATAATCGGACTAATTATTTCAAAACCCACTGACAGAGACGGGCATTTTACATTACAGGGTTCTTGAATAACGCATGCTGAGTATATTTTGGATTTAAAACGTCTTTCCAAATTGTAAGACGAACGCTGTAATGTAAAGAGTGTCCGCAGGCTATTCTTCTGTATGAGGTGCCCTTTCAATGTTTACACCCCGACTAAGGGGAACACACACTGGAGGAAAACAAAACGATCCTATGGGTGCCTCTCTTCAGCTCGATACAAAGTTCACCTTTCTCCGAAACATCCCGGGCGAGCAAATGGGGAAAAGAGAGAGGTTTACAAGAAACAAACATCAGCTCTTCAAGGGTCCACGGTGGAATATAGCACGTATGAATGTTCTTAATAAAAAGCTTTTTTTGTAAAAACAATGTATTTGCCCCTTTTTGCATTATGTACAATAATAACCCCCCCAAAAAACACGATAAAAAAAGGATGCAAAGATATTGTGAATGTACAATTTGACTCTTGCAGGACTGCACATTTCTGACAGTTGTGTTTACCAAAGTAAGTCAATTTGAATGAAGTAAGGAACATAGATTTGCTGTATTGTAAATAACGACATAACACAAATGGAAAAGAATTAAGTGATGTCTATTCAGTATTTTGCCGTTTAAAAGTGACTTCAGAGGGAACTACCTCACCGAGATTTTTGTACTTACATGTAAAAATGTCGACAGCGGTTTATTAATATAGTGTACCATTTATAACAAGGGTTTATAATAGTATTTTTGATCTTTGTATAACATAATTGTATTATTTTTTTCTTCAGTGCATTCTGCGGACGAAAGTGAAATCCCAATAAGCTCCAAGCATTGTTTGCTAATAGGTGACAGCTGTATATAATATTAATAATAATGATGATGATATGCATTTTAAGTTGTTGTTCAATGTAACATTCTTGGTTTGTGAGAAAGACTGAGAATCGAATGTTGAAGACATCAGCCAGTTTGCCACTTTTAACTGCGGTTTGTAATTAAATTGAAAGAGTAAAAAAAAACACACTGTTGAATTTTCTTATTTATATTTTGTCACAATTTCCCTGTATGCTGCTGTGCAGAAATTAAAGAGATGAATTCACTAGAGAAATAAACAGCTTATGAAACGGTTGAACTGGTGCTTTTCGTGTTTGCGGATTGTGTTCGGCAGGCCCATGTGAAGCCTGTGTCAGTGTCACAATAAGGGTCTTTGTGAATCCCACCTCATTCCCATCACCACTCAAGGCCTCTCATCACCAACACAACCCTTTCCTCTCTTCATAAATGGTTCAAAACAGAGACAAAGGCGAGGAGAACAAAAGAGAAGCTCCTCTGATGACTTCAAAACAAACATTAAAAGTGTATAGTACATGTACGGTTGGAGTCAGAATTATTAGCCCCTTTCTGTTTAGCAGAAAGAAGAGTTTTTCAACACATTTCTAAACTTAAAATGTTTAATAACTCATTTCTAATAACTTATTTCTTTTATCTTTGCCATGATGACAATAAATAATATTTGGCTAGATATTTTTCAAGATACTAGTATTCAGCTTAAAGTGACATTTAAAGGCTTAACTTGGTTAATTAGGCAATTTAGTGTAATTAAACAAGTCATTGTATAATGATGGTTTGTTCTGTAGTAAATATTGCTTAGGGGGTGAATATTATTGACCTCAAAATGGTTTTTAAAAAATAAAAACTGCTTTTATTCTAGCCGAAATAAAACAAATCAGACTTTCTCCAGAAGAAAAAATATTATAGGAAATACTGTGAAAATTTCCTTGCACTATTAAATATCATTAGTGAAATATTTGATGAAGAAAACAACATTTACAGGAGGGCGAATGATTTTGAGTTGAACTGTATATGTTAATAGAGGTTGGGATACACAAGTGGATACGTTTTAAAAACAATAGCCGATTCTCTACAATAAACTGACTGAAAAACAAAGCACATTACAGTATGGACACTTCCAGACATTCAAGCTATTCCAGAGATTCGTAACTATTGAAAGCGATATGTTCTCAAAATATTAAATGGATAGTCTGTATATTCATTAATCGTCCACATTTACTAATGGATTATTAAAATCAAATGTTGTGCCTGTTAGTTAATGAGCTATGAATTAACATGAACTAACAAATCATGATAAAATCCTTCAATAAACTTAATGTTCATTGTTTGTTCATGTTAGTAAATACATTGACTACATTTCCCATAGTTAGGGCCAGACGGAATCTGCGGACATTTTTCCCTATTTCTGCGGAGTATTTTGTTAAAAATCTACGGATTTATGCGGAATGTTTTTAGGAGTATCATAACTAAAATCTTAATATATGAAATAAAAAGTAATACCTTTTAACTTTTATTTAATGTTTACAATGCGAATCCAATTAGATCCACTTTATTTTGCTAAACAAAGCAAGTCAATCGTATAAAATATCTACTAAAAGACATTAAATACTACTTTACAAACTGTAATGTAAATAAATCATATGATTATTTTCATATTAGTCAATAATATTGCTGAAATTAATTTGAAAACTGAATAAATATAAGTATATACACATTTACACAAGTAAATAAACAGAGTCAATGATGAGCTAAAAATCTTCAGATTCTGTGTGGGCCTACCCATAGTGTAAAGTGTTACCATGTTATTTGTAATTGTAAACATTTAATAGCTTTTCTGAGGTAAAATTAATGTTTGTTGACAGTATTATCTGTTCTTAACATACCCAATATGCCTTTCTATAAAAACTCAACTCTTACTGCCGATTTTTGTCTCTTCCCAGTTGGCACAAATGATGTCAAAACAACATCCAAAAAGATGTCAAAAATGCTAATCGATTTGATGTCAAAACATCAACGTCTATTTTACATCCACAGATTGGTGCCATTTTGATCACCGAAACAAAGAAACAAAAAGTATTAAAATTAGGGCTGTCCAAGAATTAATCGTGATTAATCACATCCAAAATAAAAGTTTGTTTTGACATAATATGTGTGTGTGTTATATATATTTATTATGTATATGTGATAAACACATTCATAGAAGCCAAAACTATATATAAAAAAAGTTACATCAAAGTAGTTACATCATATTCAAATGTAAAATTTGTATCATACACATATATTTTTTATATATCTAAATATAAACCAACATTTTATCAAGTATATGCATGTGTGTATTTATATAATCATAATAAAATATACACAGTACACACACCAATATTATGTTAAACTTTTATTTTGGATGTGATTAATCACGATACATTTTTTGACAGCCCTAATTAAAATATAAGAAAAAAAAAAATTCTTCTGAAAGCTTCAATAGGGTATGTGCATTGGTATGCAGAAGGACTTTTAATTTTTCAGCAACTTGAGTCATATGCTTCCGGTGAACTGTATGCTGTAACAAAATCGGCACGGTTAGGCCCAATCCCAATTCTACTTTTGTACCCCTACCCCTTACAACCAAGGGTTAAGGGGAAGGGCTTCAAAACTTACCCCTAAGAATTTGGACAGCACTTCAACACCTGCACACGTCATCATATGTCATCGCGATCTCTTGCTTCATATGAGATCAGACGATCGCGACTGGTGTTGTTTTCCGGGAGTCTCACGTATTTTACATCCATTTTTGGTGACATTTGGGACGCAGCTAAGAGCGGGATGTTTCTTGAGCTGCGTCCCAAATGACACACTATACACTATGCACATATGCACTTCCACACTCAACAGCATAGTATATGTATGTAGTGCTGTCCCAAATGGAGCACTAATGGCTTTTTTACTAAGCGGAAGTTCAAACTTTTGACGATCGCCAAATTAGTCAAATAAATGAACAACATACCAAATAATACCTGGCATGAGTATAACCGCATTCACCATCGGGAGGCGCTATAATCACTCTCGTATGATAATTTTGATTTCACAATCCAATATAAATACAGTTATCCAACATGTGCGTCCGATCGCTCCGCCCCTTCTGCTACGTGAGCAAAGCTGCGGTCGTTGAGTGCGTGAAGTGTCCATCATTACACACTTCATATTACCGGTGGAATGAGTGCATCATCCGCGTAATTAAAGTGCACTTATTATTTTTAGAGTTTTCAGTGTGAACGCACTAATTACACTATTTATACTTCAAAATGGCGTAGAATAGTGCACAAGTATGCGATTTGGGACGCACCTTTAGAATATTGTGGCTGATAACTGACGTCATCAGAGAAAGGCCGACACAAAATGGTCAAATTTGATTGAAGATTACTAAAACAACGTTTCATTCATTCATTCATTTTCTTTTCGGCTTAGTCCCTTTATTAATCCGGGGTCGCCACAGCGGAATGAACCGCCAACTTATCTAGCATTTGTTTTACGCAGTGGATGCCCTTTCAGCTGCAACCCATCGCTAGGAAACCCATCTCATTCACACTCATACACTACGGACAATTTAGCTTACCCAGTTCACCTGTACCACATGTCTTTGGACTGTGGGGGAAACCGGAGCACCCGGAGGAAACCCACACGAACACGGGGAGAACATGCAAACTCCACACAGAAATGCCAAATGACCCAGCCGAGGCTCGAACCAGCAACCTTCTTGCTGTGAGGCGACAGCGCTACCTACAGCGCCACCGTGTCACCCTAAAAGAACGTTTATTTCTATTGAATTAACTTGCACGTATTCATTTTTCACCTAAGGAGCTAGCAAAAACAAACACTGCAAATTTGAATTTCACAAAGATTTTAAATGCGAAAGCCAAAAATAGGTTTTCTTGAGAAAATTTTTTTAGGTATTCCAGTAATCTTTTCTTCAATTACTACCTCAAAAATCTAAATCCCTAATCCCTAAAGCACCTGAGTCACGAGTGATGTCATCACATAACCTCTGATCCTCTCTCTCTCTCGCTCTCTCTTTCTCGTCAACAGGCCGTCCACATCTTTCCTTCCATCTCCTCTCCTTTTTTTTCCATTTCTCATCTCATTCAGACACACACAGCTGAGACACTTCATTAAAAATGGATAAATACAAAGTGCAATAGGGATTTATATTACAGCAGACAGTTGCAGAGAAAGCCCGGTGGGTATCACACACACACACACACACACACACACACACACACACACACATGCACGCACACACACACACACGTCTGGATAACAGCTTTTATTCCCCTGTTACTGCAGCCCACTTTCAATGCAGCGGGAGGATTTTCATAATTAAGTTAGTTCCACCATTTATACTGAAAGTCTCATATGATTTTAGCCAGAACAATGGAGAAGGAAAGATGGTTTTTATTACAACACGGCCTTGAACTCGCTCCCCTCGGAATTCTCTTCTAGACATTTATGGATTAATGGAAGGTTTTGCACTCGTGTAATGTTTTTGATCTACTCAGTGTGTGTTTTCCGAGACCCTGTACCAAACCCCAGTGAACAACAAGTAAAGATGCCATTTAAACTACATTACAGTTAGAGTCGGTGATAATAAATCTATCTATCTATCTATCTATCTATCTATCTATCTATCTATCTATCTA
>CAIGQQ010033255.1:5316853-5327920 GCA_903798035.1 Danio albolineatus
CTATCTATCTATCTATCTATCTATCTATCTATCTATCTATCTATCTAATGGATTTAGATATACATATACTGACTATAAAGCATCAATTATTATTTACTGAAGATTTAAATCCCATTATTTATAAACCTTAAGAGCTGCAGATTAAAAACATAACACAATTGAAATAAAACAATTTCCAAGAAAGACCCTTGCGTTGTAAAAAAAAAAAAAAAAAAAAAAGCTTAGTGTTTTTTATGCAACACAGGCTTATTCTGAAAACGTAGCCTTTTATACGTTTCTGGATATTGCGAATTATGTAGCCAGAGGTACATATGGCTGTATTTCATCTTTAAAAGGATTGCTCAGGGGTGGTATGACGCCGTTCCTTTTTTCGCTTACCAGCTGACCTCCATGTGGATGGCATTTCCGGCTAGATTAGTTAGGCTTAGGGAAGGGAGAGGATGGGGGGATCAGTTGGTTGGTTAGTTGATGAGTCAGTCAGTCAGTCGGTCAGTCGATAGTGGCCACTAGTGTATTTACGTTAGAACAGCAGGCACGAATGGCACTCACGAGAGAAATCTGAGATCTGATAAAGTGTACACAGTGGCCTCTGGTGGATTCGCAAAAACAAAAACTGCAAAAAAAAGTACCTCCTGGGACGTATTTAGCACTCTCCAGAAATGTACAGGTATATAGGGGTACGTAATCAGAATGAACCTGGGTTGTTTTTATTTAAAAATAGAATAATTTGTTCAAAAGTTGATCCATTCATCCACATTTCCCCTGTAAAAACATATTATAACCTCATGGAAAGCTACTTTATATATATATATATATATATATATATCAAATTAAATAGTAATAATAATAATATACCAAAAAACAAATAAAATAAAATAGCTATTTAGACATATTAAACAACATAGGCTCTTTCTGAAAACCTACCTCTATACATATTTCCTGAGATCTCGAATTACATAGCCAGAGGTGTGTATGGCTGCATTTCATCTTCAAAACAAATGCTGCAGGGCGGTATGACACCATTCCTATTGTGCTTACCAGCTGACCGCTTACCTCCGCATGGACGGCTTTTCCGCTGTTACTAGTTTGTCCAGTGGCTCGCCGTGTACGTCGGAGGATTTGAGATGCAGAGCAGAGTTGACCGCGACGACGAGGTTTGAGTCTGGCGAAGAACGGTTGCAGAAAGCAGGTAAGACAAAAACAAAAGCCAAAAATTAAGAATAAACAAGTAAATAACAGGGTGAGAATGTGATAAAATCCGAAAACATCAGTGAGGGTTTTTCAGGCGAGGGTTTTTCTTTTTCTGGATTGCTTTTCAAAACACTGTCGGTTGGGTTTAAGGGCAGTGGTTGGCCTGGTCAGTTGGTGTTATTGAAAATACTATCGGTTAGGTTTTGGAAAGGAGGAGGGTGGGTCAGTTGATCGGTCAGTCATTTAGTCGTTAACAGCCTCTAGTGGATTTACACAAGAGCAGCAGGCATGAATGGCATTCGTGAGAGAAATTTGAGATCTCAAAAAGCGTACACAGCAGCCTCTAGTGGATTCGCTAAAACCAAAAATGCAAAAAACGTACCTCCTTGGATGTATTTGGCGCTCTCCAGAAATGTAACTAGGGGTGTGTAATCAGTATGAGCCTGAGTTGATATTAGAGCAATGGTTGTTTGATTGAAGATTAAAAAACTTTACACTTTTACAGCACATATTCCTTTACATACTTTAATAAGTACAAGTCATATTAAGTGTGTTATTTCATTTTAACCATCTGCTATGGAAAATAAAATCTGTTCTCTGTAAAAAATAAAATAAATAAATAAAAGATTTCACACCATTTATCAAACAAAATAAGCTATAAATTATCAGATGAAATGCATTAATTAATCACATATACTGTTCAAAAACAACTGTTGTTTTAATTCTTTATTCTTTATATACACAGAAAAAAGACATTTTGAAGAAAACTGGAAACCTGTAACCATTGTCTTCCATGCTATTTGTTTATCCTACTATGAAAGTCAATGGTTACCGCTTTTCAGCATTCTTCAAATTATTTTCTTTTGTGTTTGTCACAAGAGAGAAACCCACAAAGCTTTACAACTACTTGAGTGAGCATTTTTTAGGTGAACTATACCTTTAATTCTAAATAAATACACTTTTATTTTCCATTACTGTTCCTATTTCAGGATATAAAACAGTCAGCGGGGTCAGTATGAAACAGATGGGACTGTATCTGTCACAGCAAGACCCTTAACCCACAATACAGTAAAAAAGGATGTGAAGTGACCCCATTCACAAGCAACAACTTTGAAAAAAGTGAGGTGCATTTCATACGAAAACAGGCTTGACGGGACCTCCTAACCTAGTGGAAGTGCACATGCTAATCAGGGGTGCGACCTCCATGCTAACCGGCTCTGTCTGCATGGTATCCGGCCCTTCAAGACTTGGCTGAGGGCCAGCCAGATGCACCGCTGTCTCCTGTCAGAACGGAAAAACTTCTTTTTTTAACAGAATGGAAACATATGGGCGCGATCACATGACCGTTCGTGCTTCTGTGGTCTAATGTTTTGGATCAAGTTGCTCCAAGAATTAGTTTGGGTGGGCAAGCAATGGTTTTCTCGAGAGGTTTTCGAGGTTAACTAGACTTTCATCTGCATTCTCGGAGATGGAAGCTGTCATAAGCTATTTCAGAAGCCTGTGAGCTGATGTGTTTTGCTGTACGGTACAGCACAATAACAGGATTTTTCTTTCTTTCTTTTTTTCAGAAGGAAAGGTCTCTGCAGTCTTTAAGTCTGAATGCTTTAGCTTGAACTCTTAAGTAACTAAAATGAGTTTTTCCTCTCGGTGGCCGCCAAATGATTTCCCATGAGTCTTAGTTTCACTCTGCGGTCACAAATACTCAACAAAATGAACTGACCCGTGATCCGTGGAGCCAATGAATACTGTCTCTATTGTGAGAAACACTTCTTCAGAGACGAGGTTTAAAATTGTCCTAATGTTTTAGTGTTTTAGTGAATAATGTTCGCCACACATCATTGGTGCACAGCAAAAATTCCAGTGTTATTTTTTTGGTGTTGTTCAGTGTTCAAACCAGAGTACATCTTAATCCACGAGTGTGAAAGACAGTATATTTAAGAGTTTTTTGTTTTCCAGAGATGGGTTGCAGCTGGAAGGGCATCCGCTGCTTGAAACATGAGCTGGATAAGTTGGCGGTTCATTTCGCTGTGGCGACCCCAGATTAATAAAGGGACTAAGCTGAAAAGAAAATGAATGAATGAATGAATAAAAATATATCATTTAAATCATCTATGGAGCTGTATACAGTAAAGGGTCTGCATGAAAATGTCAAAATTAAACCCATGCAAACAATCTAGCCTTTTATACAAATAATTAAAAAATAATAATAATAATAATAAAAAAAAAAAAAAAAACGAATTATACAAAATATCTGAATTGTGGAAAAAATTCTGAATTTTTACCATATAATGTCATGAAGTAATTTCTATCTAAATCCGTCTACGTGCAATTTTCTTGATAAATTTAGCCTGCGTTAATTGAAAAACATATTTATTGTGCAAAATGAATTAGCAAAAAAATACTCCACTTCTCTGAATTGATTTATACAGGTGTGTAAAATGTATGTACAGTAGGTAACTGTAATGAAACAACCTAAAAATGAAAAGTAACATCTTGTGGATGGAAGGACATCCTTCGCATAACACATATGTCAGAGTAATCAGTGGTTCATTCCACTGTGGCAACCCCTAATAAATCAGAAAGTAAGCCCTAGAAGGATAGTGAGTGAGGCTGTGTCCGAAATCGCAAACTTCCCTACTATATAATACACTAAAAACAGAACGCAAGTCGAGCAGTATGTCCGAATCCAAAGAATTTGAAAAACAGTATGCGAGAAGTACCCGGATGAGCTACTACTTCCGACGAGATTCTGAAGTGCGCATCTGATGGATGCTACGCTATGCCATGATGCAAGAGAATTTATAAATGGGAGTGAAGCGACGCAACTGACGTGGGTAGGTCATGTGATCATGACAAAACTGAGTAGTAGGTGATTTCGGACGCAGCCTGAGTAAGTGAAAAGTAATCCCTTCCTTTATCATTTCAGTGGAAAAGTAATTTATTTATTGTAACTAATTGCTACACTACAGTATCTACATCTAATTTAATAGCAGCTGTACTGCATTAGTCCTGCAGGGGTTGACCTGTAGCTCCTAGAATATTGGCACACTGCCAAAACCCCATTTTAGACAGCTGAAATTGCAGGAGGGGAAAAACACCAACCATATAGGTAATTTCTAATTTTATTTTATGCAGCCAATGAAGCGGAATCAATGAAACAAATGGGGGTAGACATCAGAAGCTTGTATCCATGCGTGAATACCGTAGTAAACTCTTCCCTTCATGTAACTCTGCTTTTGATTCCAATCAACTGCAGCCTATACCGTGAGATCAGAGGAATCATTGGTAAATGCATATTTCTGCTTTGATGTTGTGGCTACAAAGAGCCCCGACTCGAACGCGTTGTTCCAGCGTAATCAGATGCTTTCCAGGATCATTATCAAACAGAAAGCCTCAATATCACACGGCTGCCGTCAGACTCACTAATGATGTATGTGAGAAGCGGAAATGACTTATGATTGTCAGGTTCCTTTAAACTCTACGGTTTGGCTCAAGATTTCAAATGCTAGATATATCACCCTGCAGCCCAAAATCCGCTCTGCTGTGGAAAAATAATAACACACTTGAGCAGGCAGAAGAAAAGCCAAAGAATATGTTATGCGCCTGTAATGCTGATTAACGTGCCGTATAACTTAAAGGGAACTAATTGTTCCCATTATTACAAGATGTAAAATACACTCACTGGCCACATTATTAGGTACACCTTACTACTGTAGTACCAAGTTGGACCCCCTTTTGCCTTCAGTTCTGCCTTAATCCTTCGTAGTATAGATTCAATAGGGTATTGGAAATATTCCTCAGAGATTTTGATCCATATTGACATGATAACATCACGCAGTTACTGCAAATTTGTCGGCTGCACATCCATGATGCGATTATCCCGTTCCACCACATCCCAAAGGTGCTCTATCGTATTAGGGTCTGGTGACTGTGGAGGCCATTTGAGTACAGCGAACTCATTGTCATGTTCAAGAAACCAGTCTGAGATGATTCACGCTTTATGACATGGTGTGTTATCCTGCTGGAAGTAGAAGATGTGTACACTTTGGTCATCAAGTGATGGACATGATCAGCAACAATACTCAGGGAGGCTGTGGCATTGACATGATGCACATTAGGGTGCTAATGGGCCCAAAGTATGGCAAGAAAATATCCCCCACACTATTACATCATCACCGCCAGCCTGAGCCGTTGATTCAAGGCAGTATGAATGCATGCTTTCATGTTGTTGACACCAAAGTCTGACCTGACCATCGAAATGTCGCAGCAGAAATTGAGACTCATCAGACCAGGCAATGTTTTTCCAATCTTTCATTCTCCAATTTTGGTCAGCCTGTGTGAATTGTAGCCTCAGTTTCCTGTTCTTAGCTGGCAGGAGTGACACCCGGTGTGGTCTTCTGCTGCTGTAGCCCATCTGCCTCAAGGTTGGACGTGTCGTGCGTTCAGAGATGCTCTTCTGCATACCTCGGTTGTACCTAATAAAGTGGCCGGTGAGTGTTAAGTCTCTGATGTTTCAGCTCAAAATACTCCACAAATAATGTTTTAGAACTCTTTGAATCTGCCCCATTCAGGTTTTGATACTGATTGGGCATTTTTGGTGACTGTTGCTTTAAATTGAAATGATATTGTGCTCTTTTTAAAAGAGGACGGAGCTACAAATGCCTATGCATTAGCATAGTGGCAGATTCCAAAAACAAGACAACATCCTATGCTAATGAGGGAGAGATGTCTTTAGTAGGTGGGGATGTAAATCAAAGTGTTTCTGCAGACAAGTGCGATTATAAAAAAGAAAATTAATACATTTTTACCATTAGAAGCTGGTTATATTCACAGATTGTTGTCACACAACTAAGTGATTTTTGCATTATAGCCCCCCTTTAAATTTTCTTTCCAACCATAGTTTTTGGTTTTCTCTCATTGCGCAGATGATTAGTTGTATAATAATATTTTGGGTTCAGTACAAGTTAAAAAGGTCACGACACAAGAAATCAACTTTGCCATCATATTTTGACATATTGGAGTTCTTTGTACTATTAAAAACATCCTCCAAGATTCATAGCTAAAGGCGTCCTCATTTTAAACAAACATTTATTTCAGCAAGCTATAAAAACAACCCGTTTGGATACAAAGTGGCATGTGATGCCACGGGGCACATTTTCACAAGACAAACATTATACATCATCTCACATTCGGTCACAGGGATAGTTCACCCAAAACTACAACTTCTGTCATCATCTACAAACCCTTCACTTGTTCAAAACCTGTTTGTGTTTCTTTTTTTCTGTTTACCAAAAAAGAAGATATTTTGAAGAATGCTGGAAACTGTAACCCAAAGTGGTTAATGAGTAAACCCATTGTAACATGGAACTGTTAAGTTGACTTAACTTAATTTTTTATAATTATGTACACAGTTAATTTACTTAAGCAACAGCATTACTCACATTTTTAAATAAAGCCAATTAATTTACCTCAATAGTCTTTTTTTTTTCTACTATGGGTCAATGCTTACCGGTTTTTAGCTTTCTTCAAAATATCTTTGCTTGTGTTCAACAGAATAAAGAAACTCATAAATCTTTGGAGGGGGCAGCACGGTGGCTCAGTGGTTAGCACTGTCACTTGGCCAGTTGGCATTTCTGTGTGGCGTTTGCATGTTCTCCATGTGTTGGCGTGGGTTTCCTCCGGGTGCTCCGGTTTCCCCCACAGTCCAAAGACATGTGGTATAGGTGAATTTGGTAAACAAAATTGGCCATAGTGTGTGAATGTGAATGGGTGTTTCCCAGTGCTGGGTTGTGGTTGTAAGGGCATCTGCTGTGTAAAACATTTGTCAGAATAGTTAGTAAATAAATAAATTTAAATAAATAAATAGATAAATAAGGGACTAAGCTGAAGGAAAATGAATTAATGTATAAACATTTGGAACCTGAAGGTGAAAACATTTTATTTATTTATTATTATTATTTTTTATTAAATTATCTCTTTAACCTCATAAAATGAAAACTCACAATTACAAAAACCTTGAAAAAAAAATCTTGGAAAATCTTGAATAAAGCAGTGGGAAAATTAGTCTTTCGGATTTATATTATATTATATTTATTATTTATATTTATGGCTGTATATTTATACGATACGATACTTAAAACGATACGATACTTAAAATGTAATTGAATAATCTAAATCACTGAAAATAAACTGTTTGTTTTGGTAATCTTAAATCAAAGTCAAACCATCTGCCTCCGCTTCTATTATGGTAGTCCTTCTGTTGACGCAAAGACTATACAATACACAAGACTATGTCACTTGTATAGTTTTGAATGGAAAAAGCCAATCATCGATCGCTAATAGACTCAACATAGGCTCATTCTGAAAACATACCCCTATATACATTTCTTGAGATCACAAATTATGTAGCCAGATGTACGTATGACTGCATTCCGTCTTTAAAACGAACAATACAGGGCGGTATGACGCCGTTGCTTTTCACACTACCAGCTGACCACTTACCTCCATGTGGACGTCTTTTCTGCTGTTACCAGTTTGTCCAGTGGCTCGCCATGCATGTCGGAGGATTTGAGATGCAGAGCGGAGTTGACCATGACAACGGGCTTCGAACCTGACGACGAATGGTTCTAAAATGCACATAAAACAAAAACACAAGCCAAAAAATAAAAACAAACAAGTAAAAAACAGGGTGAGAATATGGTAAAATTTGAAAATGTGGAAAAAGTCAGGCTGCCGTGGAAGCTTTTACTTTGCTGGATTGCTTTTGAAAACACTGTCGGTTCGGTTTCAGGAAGTAAGTGGGCGCTGGTCAATCGGTGCTTTTTTAAAACACTATCGGTTGGGTTTAGGGAAGAAGGAGGGTGAGGGAATCAGTCAGTCAGTCAGTCAGTCAGTCGACAGCGGCCTCTGGTGGATTTACGCGAGAACAGTGTAGTGGTTAAAACATCAATATGATCATTAAAATATACTAATAAATAAATTGGATTTATTAAAAAAAATACAAAGAAGAGTTAAAATCAATATGATTTATACCAGTGGTTCTCAACTGGTTTGGCCACGGGACCCACCTTTTTACATGGTCATCAAGCTGTGACCCAATATTTTATTGTTGCATTTAACAAAATGTATCAAATTATAGATATTTTACAAAGTATTAACAATAAATACTGTAAACAGCGGTTAGGGTAGAGAAATGTTCAGCTACCGAACTAAACTGAACTGTTGTTGCGCGCGCATTTCAAAATAAAAGTCCGGTATAAGCAAAAAAAATATTTTTTTATTTTTTTATTTTTTTTGACCACGCACTCCGCGACCCACTAAAAATGTTCCTGCGACCCACTTTTGGGTCGCGACCCACCAGTTGAGAAACACTGATTTATACAACTGGATGTGCTGCTCTTTGTAATGAATAACTGCCTGAGAAAATGACTAACATGTAATTCATGGAGTGTCCGCTAGGGGGAAATCTAGAGCTGCCGATAGTAGGCGTTGTTTAACTACACTGTGTGACAAAGTTAATACAGCTCAACGCAAACAGCAGCTCGAGATCGTGTCTGATGACTATTCATTAATTTCCCCTTTTCCAGGTATGAAACACACAGAAATGTATTAAATATATACAAATGTGGTAAAGGGATTATTATGTGATCATGTGTTGTTTTGTGAATATATGTGAAAGGTTAAAGCAGAGATAATAGCATTACCGATGCAAATCGGTGGGTACATGCTAACCGCAGTACATGCTAACCACAGTGATGTGTTGATCTCTCTGTGTTTAAAGTTAAATTAAACGTAGTTTGTTTCATTGTAATTTGAAAGAGGTTGTAATTGATATGATGGAAAATGATCAGTGACACTTTTGTTAATAAATGTGAAACTGAACTGACAAAGTATTTTCATAAGGAAATGATTGATTATAGTTGTAAATGGACACAAAATTTACTTAGAGTGTTACTTTAAAACGAAAAAGTACTATTTGTAACACTGGGTTCAAAATATATTGATGTAATTTGATGTATTAATGCGTTTATTTGTTTGTTTTATGTCATTTATGTACTAATTGTTAAAGAAAAACTACACTGTGTGACAAAGTTAATACAGCTCAACGCAAACAGCAGCTCGAGATTGTGTCTGATGATTATTCATTAATTTAATTATCCAGGGGGGAACAGGCATGAATGGCACCCGCGAGAAAAATTTGAGATCTCAAAAACACAGTGGTCTCGAGTAAACAAAAACTGCAAAAAAATGTTTCAAATGGCCGCCAAGTAAAGGGATTTTGGTAAACTTCAACCTAAGGGGTTTCCATAGCAACCATATATCAATAACCTTAACCACACCCGCTTAGTTTAATACAAGGGACTGGTGCACAAAAACAAAAGCCCCACCCTCCTACTCAATATTCCACTTCAGGTTGAAAATACATCAGCATACTAAAACAAAAGTCTCAGCAACTTCCTGTTCACACGGACTCTCAAATAGAAAATACACACTCATCCATAAACATTAAAATTCTCAATCTCTTTCAACAGAATAGCCTCAATAATACTCAACATTTAACATGGAATTACACTAACTGCTTTTAGAAGAGCAAAAGTTTTGGGCCTCGTTCACTCCCACAACACTCAACCACGTAACGTATTTATTGACTTGTGTTGACTCCAGAATATGCCTTAAAATAGAAGTTGAGGTTCTTTAGCTGGACTGAGTGTTATTTTGGTTTTTAAATTCTGGAATGTTCCCACCGAGACAGAGAGAGACAGAGACAGAGAGAGAGAGAGAGAGAAAGAGAGAGAGAGTCTCAAACTATCCAACTCCAGTGTAAAGTTCCTGCTGTTTGCAGATGATCTGGTGCTGCTGTCGCCAACAGAAGAGGGTTTACAGCAGCAGCTGGATATCCTGCACAGCTTCTGTCAGACCTGGGCCCTGACCGTTAACCCAAAGAAAACCAAAACCCTGATATTCCAGAAAAAACCCAGATGTCGGAAAGAAACGCAGCTTCACCCTTGATTTGACAAAAGTTGAACATGTAAAGAGAGATTATACAACAGCAACATATCTGAGTGCAGTAAATTAAGAACAGCAATGGCCAAATACAGGCTGAGTGCTCACAGACTGACTGTAGAGATGGGCTGATACAGACAGGACTGGCAATCCAGAGCAGTATCTGACCACACTGTGCCCAGGTGGAGACGGAGGGAAACTTCCTCACCTGCTGGGCAAACTATCAGCACATGAGAGAAACATTCTACCCCAAATTACAGAGCATTTACCTACAATTAACTGAGTTAGACAATAAAACGCAACTGCAATATTTACTGGGGGGGAAAAAAAATTATTGTATATCCATCTACCAGAATAATGCATAAATGCCTGTCATAACCAGAGAGGAGACCAATAAAAACATCAGTGATATGCTTTCAAACACACACACACACATGCACAAACACACAATATTACACTAACTAGATAGTTATAAATGAATCGTTGTAAATATGCTGATTATAATATTAATAATTATTATTATTTATTATTATTATTAATTATTATTATTATTATTATTACAGTTTTATTCTAAAATGTTGAACGTTGATTGTTAAATGTACAGTTTATTCACATTATTATTCATTCATTCATTCATTTTCTTTTCGGCTTTGTCCCTTTATTAATCTGGGGTCGCCACAGCGGAATGAACCAACAACTTATCCAGCATATGTTTTACGCATACATTCATTCATTCATTTTCTTTTCGGCTTAGCCCCTTTATTAATCTTGGGTCACCACAGCAGAATGAACTGGCAACTTATCCAGCATTTGTTTTACGCATCCACATTATTATTATTATTATTATTATTATTGTTGTTGTTGTTGTTGTTG
>CAIGQQ010033255.1:5328320-5339315 GCA_903798035.1 Danio albolineatus
TATATATATATATATATATATATAATTATTATTATTATTTTTTTTTTTTTCTTCTGTGGATGTCAGTGCTTCCCACCAGTTTACTGGCTCCCAACATTCTTCAAAATATATTTTGTGGTCAACAGGGGGAAGAAACTCCAAAAGACTTGAAACCACTTGAAAAAATGGTGTTTCTAATTTTATTTTTGGGTGAACTGTACCTTTAAGTGGTTGGTTTTAGAATGTTTATTCTTCAAAAGAATGTTAAATCAATAAAACAAAAAAAAAATGTTATGTACTATAAAAAAATAATCGAGAGTGCATATTGTTTAATGATGAGGACATGTGACATTTTACCTAAGTGGTTTTATAATGGAGTTTTAAGAGATTTTTCTGCTTTGTTGAAAAATGATTTCTACAGCACTAAGCTTTGCACAGTGTTCACAGTTTATTTGTGCATTGAACAAAAAAGACAAAAGGTAAAACTGTGTTTTATGGGTAAATGTCCTCATTGACTTGTGATTCTGAAATTGTGTTATGGAACAAATAAATGTTTTAGTGTTCTGCCAATCTGTTGTGTCTTGTTTAATTAACTTAGTGTTTTGAGTACAATTTACTTAAGAAATGTAAGGCAAATGTAAGGTTTCCACACATTTTCTTAGTAAAATGAACAAGCATTGCAGTTAAGATTACTGTTTTGTTTGAGTTGTGTATACTTGGCTTAACTTGCTTTTGTGAGTTGGGTTAACTTGTCAAGTTGAGTTCAGAATACTCTCATTTTACTCTCATCTTAAGAAATTTGAGGCAATCAGTTTCCACACTTTTTCTGAGTAAATTCAACTCATTACTTTTTACAGAAACGATCTTCATCAATTTGACAGCACACCTGTTGCAAATTCTCACAACACAGACAACGGAAGAAACGCGCAGCAAATTGGTCAAAACACAAACAACAAAAGAAATGCACTTGCAAAACACTTGCAAACACCCACAATATACAATGGAAATGTTTCAAGAGGACCCAAAAACATGACGGACCTAGCTGAGATACGGATGTGTCATAACTCTAACCCGTTTCCCAAGATGCACCTAGCTATAGTGCTGTGGGCCAGGTCATTACAACATTAACTACCTATGAAATTACAATAACAGCAAGCTAACAGGGGTTAGCTCTGTCACCTCATAGCAAGGTCACTGATTCGAAACATATGCTGGAATAGTTGGCGGTTCATTCCGCTGTGGTGACCCCTGAAAAATCAGTGAATTAACTGTAATAATACAGGCTTTAAAACCTTAAAACTTTAAAACCTTAATCTCAAAATAGTAACGTAAAACAGTCATCCATCCTCTCACTAAATAAATCTGCAAGAAATATGCTCTTGACTATGGAGTACATGTATAAAGTTGTATAGAAAGCTGGTGATTTATAATGTTTTGTCCTTTTATCGTTCTTACCAGTAACTGGTTCTCACGCTTGACTTGTGGGGCTTTGAGAGAAGTCTGAAGCAAGGGCTGGAGTCTGAATTTAAAGCGGAGCTCTGCTGACCTCTAGAGGTACTTATGATGAATGACAAAATACATGCAACGAAGACCACACTAGTGTTGCTGATTAAAATTTATAAAAGCATGGAAGAAATAAAATAAAATAAAATAAAATAAAATAAAATAAAATAAAATAAAATAAAATAAAATAAAATAAAATAAAATAAAATAAAATAAAATAAAATTTCCCAAATTGATGCCTTTTGAACATTGTCTTATTTTATTTTGGGAGAAGCCCGTGTCATTTCCGGTCACGAAAAAAAAAAAAAAAAAAAAAAAACTTGCTGAAAGTATCTTTAGGTAGAATAGAGCAAAGAATCTGTCATGGGGTATGAACAATCTCGGCCATGACTGTATTTCTATGTTTCTAATGCTTCTACATTTGGACATTACAGCAAATGTCTTTAATAATGGTTTAAAATTTCTCCGTTTTAAACAAGTATTAAGTTAAAATATTTTAGTAATATATGCAAATTGATGCAAAGGAAATTGCCCTTAATGTTCACAAAACCAAGAAGCTTTTAGATGTAGCATTTTCATTACTTAATGGGAACATCAGCAATGTATTTCTAAATGTATTTCTGTTTGTCAAAGCTGAATTTTCAGCAACATTACTCCTATCTTCCGTGTCAAATCATCCTTCTTCAAAACTCTGAAAACTTTAATATTTAATAGTTAATATTTATGTTTATCTGAAATAAAAAGGCCAGCTGTTCTGGGTAAGTCTGGGATTAGTAACGCAGTAGTATTTTTTACTCACTCATTCATCCATCCATCCATCCATCCATCCATCCATCCATCCATCCATCCATCCATCCATCCATCCATCCATCCATCCATCCATCCGTCCATCCAACCAACCATCTATTTATCTACTTTTTAAATTATTAAATTATGTATTTATTTTTAGTCCTGTTAAAAGATTAATTAATCACATCTAAAAAATATTTAATTAAATTAAAAAGCTTTGTGTTGGATGTGACACTTTTTCGTTATAGATGTGAAATTGCCATTAGTGTGACTTTGGTAAATGAAATAGAATAATTTGAAAACACTGACAGAGATGTTTTTGAGCATTTTTGAAAGTACTGTAAAATACTTGCTTACACACACAAAAAAATGGTTTCTCTATTTTGGTAGCAAGGTTTTATAGCAAGGTTGACATTTGCATGGAATTGCTCATATATATATATATATATAATATTAGATGTGATTTAACACGATTAATCGTTTGATATTAATTTCATATATTTTTATTTAGCAAGAATGCATTAAATTGTTTAAAAGGTGATGGTAAGAAGTGTGTAATCTTTCTGTGTCAGATAAATGCTGTTCTTTTCAACTTCATTAAATAATCCCTAAAAGCATAGCTCGCCCACAAATGAAATTATGTCATCATTTACTCAACCCTTTGCTTACTCCAAACCAGTTACATTTTTTAATTATTATTTTTGTTTTGTTCAGTGTTTTTTTTTTATAGATGTATGGTTACTGGTTTCCATTTTCTTCAAAATAGGCTTCCTTCTTTTGTGTTCAACGGAAGAAAAAAATACTTTAAACTAGTTTGGAACAAGTAAAGCCTGAGAAAATGATTACAGAATTTGTATTTTTGGGTGATCCAAAAATTTGATCAGCAAATATGAAGAAAAGATGCATTTTGATGGTAAGATGTGTGCAATCTTTCTGTGACAGATAAATGCTGTTCTTTTCAACTTCATTAAATAATCCCTAAAAGCATAGCTCGCCCACAAATTAAATTATGTCATCATTTACTCAACCCTTTGCTTACTCCAAACCAGTTACATTTTTTAATTATTATTTTTGTTTTGTTCAGTGTTTTTTTATAGACGTATGGTTACTGGTTTCCACTTTCTTCAAAATAGGCTTCCTTCTTTTGTGTTCAACGGAAGAAAAAAAATACTTTAAACTAGTTTGGAACAAGTAAAGCCTGAGAAAATGATTACAGAATTTTAATTTTGGGTGATTCATAAATTTGACTAGCAAATATAAAGAGAAAAGATGCATTCTAGAGAGAATGCCAATGGGTCCAAGCCAAGTACACATCAGTACAATCAATACTGACTGTACGTCAACACAAGTAACAGCAGATGTCACTGTTGCGCAAGTAAAGTCTTTACCAGTCTGAAATACCGCCTCTCAATCGGATTAACAGTATTGCACTATATATCAGCAAATCTATAAATAGTAATATTAACAGGTCATAATTAATTTGGAGAATAAATACATATACATACACTGCCAGGAAAGCGTCCTCAAGCACCTGTCCAGAAGCAGCAGTGAAGTCAGCCACCTGAAATATGGAAATGTTGGTGAAGGTAAAGAACAAAAATAAGCCACGGATAAGTCAGTCATGCTTACCTTGCTTAAACATGTACTCTTGAGCGGATTTTACTATTTTATAGCAATATTTCTAGACGCAAATACGCCGAGTAGGACACCTCAGGAGACCCAACGTCAGACATATTCTTTCACATTTGGCGCCAAAATAAAAATAGCCTGAAAATGGCCGTTTTTCAACATACTGTACATGTGCAAACGGTGAGTTATTTCGCCTACAGAAAATGCTAGCATTCGAGTTATTAACGTGACTAGCGATCACTAGTACGTCAAGAAAAAAAAAATTAAGTTACATAGGCTACAGACCTTCAGCACAGGAGAAAGGTAAACAAATCTTAATTTAATGCTGAAACTTGTCTAAATCTGATAGCTATGGAAGATTAACTGACACCTCATACAGTCTATGTGTAATTCTTTTGGGGTTCTTTATGAAAATGAAAGCATAATTTACAATCAAATATGGGTAGTTTGTGATTTTTTAGGTTGTAGACATTTATTTGAACTCGGCCATAATTAGCTCCTCCACTTAAGGCAGGCTGCTGATGACTTTTACAGGCTGAATTATTGTATTTTATTAATTCTGTTAATTCACTGATTATTTATAGAATACATTTAAAATCGTCCATAGTCGAACAAAATGATGTCTCTAGAAATAATGTGATCCATACCTGAATTAAACAAACAGGCTCACATATGAGCTTTAGATTTGAGCTTGGAATTAAAAAAAAAGAGACGTTTTAGTCTAGATCTACAGTACTGTTTCCAGAGCAACAAACTATTTTAATTATTGTATTAATTCTCTGAAACGTGTTGTTGAAACATGATTAATATTGTTTACAAATACAGTAGATTATGTATATATTATTTACTATCTGAAAACAGCTTGAATTTATTATTTACAGTAACTAATTTTATAGCATGAATTTAGTTCATTTTAAAATTAATGAGTTAATTTTATGCGCCACGGTGGCGCGTGAGTTGCCTCACAGCAAGAAGGTCGCTGGTTCGATCCCCGGTTGGGGCAGGTCCCGGTTGGGCCAGTTGGCATTTTTGTGTGGAGTTTGCATGTTCTCCCCGTGGTTGCGTGGGTTTCCTCCAGGTGCTCCGGTTTCCCCCACAGTCCAAAGACATGCGGTACAGGTGAATTGGGTAAGCTAAATTGTCCGTAGTGTATGTGTGCGAATGAGAATGTGTGGATGTGTTTCCCAGAGATGGGTTGTGGCTGGAAGGGCATCCGCTGCGTAAAACAAATGCCGGATAAGTTGGCGGTTCATTCCGCTGTGGCGACCCTGGATTAATAAAGGGACTAAGCCGAAAAGAAAATGAATGAATGAATGAATGAGTTAATTTTATTTTTTAAATAATCACTGATTTTCTTAATTTTATGGATATTACTGAATTGTATGAAAAATTACTGAAAATAATTTGTTGGATGCGGTATTGGATGCATTTAGTTATCTACCAAACTTTTTGTCTCAGTCCAGCTCTGCATCAGGCACATCCATAACACCAAGTTGTCACATCCATAACCAAGATTTTTCCTCATAAATGTGAAAAATAAAATAAAATAAACATTTTTTGTTCTATAGAGAGCCAACTCTTATCGTTTTGATGAGCATTATTTCTTTTGAATTGTGCAGTTTCATTCAAAGATTTTCTACAAAGTACTGTAAACTCGCAAATTTTTTTCATTGCATTTTGATTTTCTCATTTAAAATCTAAATAAAATGTTTACAGATTGTTGATAATTTTCCGATCTGATAACTCTGTGGTTAGTAGTTTTGGAAAATATAAACAGACGTTTCAATATAATGTTAACATATACTTTCTCTGTGAATTTATAATTTTTTTTCCATTTTTATTGCAAATGTCACATCTATAATGCTGGAATTGCTCTGTAGTCAATGTTTTTTACACACATATTTAATATATACATATTATATGTATTTATTTTTTTATTACATACTGTTAGTTTATGTAGGGGAGAGCGGGGCACAAGGTAACCCTTTTTGGTGTTGGCCAATAATGAACAAAGTAATGGGGTTACACAAACCATATTTTTACCTCTCCTACAAATGAGCACTGAACATATGGTTTCTGTGCATTATTGCCTAAAGTGCCAGGAGTAAAAATGTTACAGTTTACCCCAACTGTGTGTGTAACAGACAGAAGGTTAGTAACACATGCTTAAAAAATCTGATTTGACACAATTAATTTAAAGTTAGTTTACTTTAAATAGTATATTTCCTCAGTACTTAGCTTTTTTTTAATCTACATAGCACAGCGTGTTTATTCATTTACCCATTCTCCTTATTCTTACTGTAAGAGCGGGCGAAGCCATTTGAGTCTTTTTGACTCGAGATTTCCAGTCTCATTCCCTCCCATTCATGTTTAGATGTTAAAAGCAGCTCATTTTGCTTCTTTATGTTCCAAACTGATAGTTTCCTATTGTATTTTTCTGCTTTGTCTGTATAGTCTTGCAAACACTTATTTGTAGAGCAAGTAGTTTGACCTTTTTTTCTGCCGTTTATTATTTCTAGTCATTTCTCCCAAAGGAAACTGAATCAGAAGTTGCAAAAAGATAAAAAAAATGAGCACACTTCCGCATTGAAGGTTAAGGTCAATTGGATAAACCCATTTGGATTTATTTGCACTATTATCCATTATTATACAATGCCTTATTAGCAATATAACTTATTTTTTTCTATATTTTTTTTTTCAAGAGTTCACACTTGGCTGATGATTGATTATAAGGTTTGTTTGGCATGCTGTCCCGGGAGAGAGCCCTGAGCTCATAAGATCCTCGAGCCCAGGGCATGCTCCCGTTTGCAAGGTGAGAGGGGAGTTTGAGCTCAGGTAGATCTGGAAAAGTCCCCTGCTGTAGTAACTAATGAGCAGATAGTGATTGCTCTTAAGAGATAACTACTTACTAGGAGCATGTCTATGGTGCCGATTTGGATTAGTCAATTAACTTAAGTTGCATGTTTTTGGATGGTGGGAGGAAACCGAGGAACCTGGGTAAAATCCACGTAAGCACGGGGAGAACGTGTAAACTCCGCACAAAAAACGTCAGCTGGCTTGGTAAGGACTAGAACCAGTGAAGTTCTTGCTGTGAGGCAACAATGCTAACCACTGGGCCACCGTGCCACCCATCTAGGATAGGAGGAGGTGTAGGGGTGGAAAGGGGGATTCTTCAAAACGAAGATGACTGTGATATGAAACTTAGGGTATTAATAATGTCTTAAGAATCGTCTGATTGGTGAATCATAAATTGAATAATGCTGGACCGGCTGCAAGAAATCATAAGCACATGATCCTCTCGAAATTAGTTTATAAAAAAAACTTTGCTAATTAAAAGCATTTTTATAAAAAAAAAAAAAAAAGCTCAACATCACACTTAAAATTTGTTTCATTGGTGTCCAACAGCGTGAGGCTCATTTGTAACACCCGGTTACAACTAACCCTTCTGTGTTGTGTTGTCTTCAACACTGGCTAGCAGTCACTATGTGAATTTTATATCTTTCAAAATAGTTCCATCTTTTAGCTTAGAAGACAGTAATCACAACAATATAAGATTTTCTTGGATACTTTCACAGATTTTTGTAAAATATAGAAATATTGAGTAAAATCAAAATACATTTATGCTGCAAAAATGGTTTCTCCTGTGTTTCTCATGCAAATTTTGCTGAACTTTTTAAATAATTCTCAGAAAGACGTCTGCCGACACTGTGGTGAAAACCATGATTAACTATGGTTAACCCTGAGCAAATACCTTAAAACTCTGTTACATTTCACCCTGCGTTACTTTGTGCCCCACACTCCCCAACGTTTCTGTATATCAATTCTAAACCCCAAAACCCAACATAATTAATACAAAAACTTTACTTGTGGCTAAATTTCGAACCTAAAGTCAGTGCTTGATCAAATAACCCCCTTTTTTTCTCCAGGAATTCTCCCTTCGCATTTCCACAGAGTAATCCCACGAGAGCAGTCACGACTTTTGTAGAGGGACCCCCATGAATGTAAACGCAATATGCTCACAGCCTGGTGCGAGGTGGGGGTGGGATTGTTTTCACATGCTTAATTCAGTTTGTCACCTTCATTCAGAGGGCTTTGAGTGCCCTAATTTGTGTTAATGAGGGGTAATAAAGTCATAGTCCCCTATATTAGTGCCGGGGGGGAGAGAGAGAGTAAGACTGCTCTCTTTTCTCTTTTTCTCCCACCTATCCATCCCTCCGTCAAAGCCAGAAAGCCTTGATCCGCTATTCTGTCGTCCCGCGCGACTCGCCTCTATTGTTTCTCTAATTAGATCTCTTTTGTTGGGTTAGTGCCGACGCCATCTGCTCTGCTGTCAGGATCACGGAGGGTCCGATGCAGGGGCATTGTGATGGTGCGGCCCATCTCAACGGCCTACAAAAGAGCTGGCGTGTCCCCGGCGCACTCGCATAAGGGCCCTTTCACACATGATGGAATTAGGAAGAGATTGATGTTTCTGTGCTCAGGGAAGACCATAAGAGATTTGTGGAGCTCCAAGCAATGCACGTCGGCAGATCGTACTGAGATCTCAGCTGGTCCAGGGAGACAGAGAGTGTGTGTGTGTGTGTGTGTGTGTGTGTTAGGGGTTAAGGAAAGTTATTGTAAGCAGTTAGCTGGTGATGTTAAAGAAAACAACAGTTAGACCTTATGCAGCACGTGTCAGCTGTTGCGCTGGATAAACTCACGTCGGGAAAGTCTTTTAAGCTGCCTAAACATTGTTGTCAGAGCTGTCAAAACTTGCCTACGTAAATGTGACGACCGAAGTCTTGTTTGGATGTTAGCGCTGTATGAAATAGGCCTGGAATAGGCATGGGATGATAACTTGTTTCAAGGTTTGTTGCGGTTTGGAAAAATCAAGGTTTTAAAACTGCCAAAAAATCTGTTATATAGTTCCTACGGTCTGAGTCGGATTAACCAAAGTGGTTTGTGTGTGTGTGCACGTAACGACATTGTGTGACTCATCGTTGCAGAAAGGCTTTAACAACAAATATATCAAATAACCGTTAGAAAAGTTCTTACTGTAGTAAAGGAGATCTGCTTTATTCTTGTCTGTCACTGTGCTGTTTATCTACGTGAGCCGCAGCAGGTGAAGGCTACATCCATCAGAAATATCTCTATGGCTCTGAGATCTGGCTCTGGTGGGAGGGGAAAACCATCTCATTTGCATTAAATAATAATAATAATAATAATAAATAATACATTTGTATAGCACTTTTCCTACATACATGCAACTCAAAGCGCTTCACAAGCAACAAACAGACATTATAAAATAAACCAAATAAAAATGTATAAACAAATAAAGCTAAATAAACAATGAAATATATACTCCAATGAAAATATACATGTACACGCATATATGTGGATGAAAGCATACATGTACACGTATATATGCATATATCTACATAATCACACACACAATAATTCTTAAATATGCATATACATGCACACATACGCTACCACAATATACATATTTAGATAAAATGCATACACTTCACATACTGTTATATTCATATGCAATTTTAAAAAGGTGCGTCTTAACACGCTTTTTAAAAACATGAATGCTGGGAGATTCTTTCACTTCATTTGGGAGACAATTCCAAATTTTTGGAGCATAGTGACTTAAAGAGGTGCCGCCAGATTGCATCACATTTACAGGGTGAAATTCTAAAAGTCCAGCACTAGATGACTAGGTTTGGATTATATTTCGATAAGCAGTGAGAAATGTAAGAAGGTGCCATATTGTGTAGTGCCTTGTAAACTAATAAAATAATTTTAAAATCTATCCTTTGGTACACTGGTAACCAGTGTAATTCTATTAGTGCTGGTGTGATATGTTCTTGTTTTTTCAATTTCATTAAAACTCTGGCTGCTGCATTTTATATCAGTTGCAACTTCCTAATAGAACCCTTAGGTGAACCAATATAAATAGTATTGCAGTAATCAAGCCGAGAGAAAATAAAGGCATGAATTAATTTCTTAGCATCATTAAAAGATAGTAAATAACGAATTCTGGCAATGTTTCTCAAAATATAAAAACATGTTTTACTTGATTAATATTAGATTTAAAATTAAGATCACAGTCAAAAAAAAAAAAAAAAACACCCAGGTTCTTTAATTCTTTTTTAGATTGTAAACCTAAATAACACAATCCTGCTTCAATCCTCACTCGCTCAGGGTTTTAGCCCACAAAAAGAATTTCAGTTTTCTCTTTATTCAACTTTAAAAAAAAGACAACAATCACAGCTAAAGTGTGCTCAGAGTTTAAAATCCGCATGTTTAGAAAGGTATAACAAATAATCTGCTGGGTATTTTGAGCTGAAACTTTACAGACACATTCTGGAGACAGAAAAGGCTTAAATCTTGAAAAAAGGGTCAAATATGTTTCATTTAATCATTCAGCCTGATTTTAGCCTGATACAAAATGTTTGAAATGTTTCTTAAAATAAAATGAGTTTATAATATGTGTCAAATATGTATCAAATGGGAAAAGTTGTTTTTTAACTCAGACGTTTAAAAAAATAACATAATTTAGAGCAGTGATCTACTACAATACCATGATATTTTAATCCAAGGTTATCAAACAGTCATAACCTTACACTAGCCCATGCCCAGCCTGGAGTAATTTGCAAGTTTGATCTAAAACATCAAGAATATAAAAATATCCACAAATTGTTTTGTTTCTTTTTTTTTTTTTGGTAAATATACTTTTGCAAAGACGTACTGTACTTATGGCATTGCTTGACAAGTAAGCTGTTGTAGTGCTGGACTGAGAATTGGTGCATCCAAAATGCATAGCCCTAATAAACACAGCCCTAGTATAACTTTGTATTTCATGTAATTACAAAATCAGATAACCCATTGATTTGTTAAAACCCGATGATTACTTAATTTTTATTATAATAATTATTTAAATAATCAATTAAAAATAAATAACAACAACAAAAACAACAACAACAACAATAATAATAATGATACTAATAATAATAGTAAACAACAACAATACTAATAATGATACTACTACTACTACTGATAATAATAATAGTAGTAGTAGTAGTAGTAGTAGTAGTAGTAGTAGTAGTA
>CAIGQQ010033255.1:5360638-5376065 GCA_903798035.1 Danio albolineatus
ATTATTATTATTATTATTATTATTATTATTATTATTATTATTATTATCAATATTATTTTGGGCGCCACGGTGGCGTAGTGAGTAGCACGTTCGCCTCACAGCAAGAAGGTCGCTGGTTCGATCCCAGGCTGGGTCAGTTGGCATTTCTGTGTGGAGTTTGCATGTTCTCCCCGTGGTTGCGTGGGTTTCCTCCGGGTGCTCTGGTTTCCCCCACAGTCCAAAGATATGCAGTACAGGTGAATTGGGTGAGCTAAATTGTCCATAGTGTATGTGTGTGAATGAGAATGTATGGATGTTTCCCAGAGATGGGTTGTGGCTGGAAGGGCATCCGTTGCGTAAAACAAATGCTGGATAAGTTGGCAGTTCATTCTGCTGTGGCGACCCCGGATTAATAAAGGGACTAAGCCGAAAAGAAAATGAATGAATGAATGAATATTATTATTTGTCTGAAACAAGCTTCAATACGTATAAAGGTATGTAAACGATCCCAGACTTGCTTTGGGTGAACTATCCCTTTAAGATCACGCATAAAGCACAGAGCCTAAAAATATGTTTTATTACAGGAAATGAACCTGCAGTGAATTAGCTTGACCCCAAAAGTGAGGACATTTCATATTATTCATAAAATCTCAGGCTTTCAAAATGTTATTCATACCTCAGCATGCGAGTGTTGCTTTAGTGCGCTTTTACAGCATTATAAATTTTGGCCCAGTCTCAAATTTATCCGCCGTCAAAAACGTTCCTTCAGCACACACACACACACACACGTAATCACCACTTTTCTTTTCAAGTGAGTGCAGCGAGTAATGTGTGAAAAAAGAAAAGGGAGAAGAAGGAGAGGGTGAGCGGTGCAACAAAATCAACACTTGTATAAATTTGTCAGTCAAAGTTTGGGGGCAGATCTAGCTGACAGTTTGCACTGGAGTGTGTTCTTGATAAAGGCAGCGGTGTCTGATGGGAACCATATGCCGGCCCTCTGAATCAATGAACCGTAAAGTTTAATGGAGAGCCTCCAGCGTGACCCGGGCCATAACCAGGTGAAGTTCTCTGTATAATGATATATAGGGAGGGTCCGGGAGTGTGTCTCCTCCTCTAAGTGATCCATCTCTCCCTCTGCCATTAGCGATGGAAGCTTAAAGTGGCCTATTGGAAAGGATAATAGGGGCTGTCTGTCGTTTGATGTGTGGAAGCGTCAGTTAAAAATGCTGCCCTGTTATCTGTGGAGTCATTCTGTGATGTTGATTCAGAGGTCATGCCATGTTCAAGTGCTCTGATGTTGCTGATGCTCATCGGGCAGGAGGTGCTGTTGGACGTTTATCGCTGAAATGGATCTGGTGTTGTTGGGGAAAGAGTCTTTTATTGTTTAAAGCCGGCCACACACTTGATTTTAAGCCCAATCCTGCGCCTGATTTTCACCCCACAATAATTGGGGGACATGCCCTGAAGGCTTGTTGCAACTGGCTGTCCTAAAAATCCTGCTGAATGACATCATTATGAGGAGCCTCCTCAATGCCAAATTGTATATATAAATTATGATTCTCGGTTTGGTTGCCTCCAACGGGGTACACTGTGCTATTTTGTTTTGTTTTGAAGCATGACCGCTGGTTTGAGCTTGTCATGAGCTTGTCATGAGATTTAAGATGGATCTTACCTGGTTTAAGCTGCTCTTAGGTGGTCATAAGCTTTTTTTTAGCTGGTTTAAGTTGTTTCCGAGTTGGTCATGAGCTGGTTTAAGCTGGTTCTAAGCTGGTCATGAGGTGGTTTCAGCTGTTCTTAGTTGGTTTAAATTGTTCTCAGCTGGTTTAAGCTGGTTCTCAGCTGGTTCTCAGCTGGATTGAGCAGGTCATGAGCTGGTTAAAACTGGTTCTTAGCTGGATTAAGCTGGTTCTTGGCTGGTCATGAGCTGGCTTAAGCTGTTCTTAGCTGGTTTAAGCTGGCAATGAGTTGGATTTAACTGGTTCTTGGCTGGATTAAGCTGGTTCCTAGCTGGTCAACAGCAGGTTTAAGCCATTCTTAGCAGGTCATGAGCTGGTTTAAGCTGGTTCTTAGCTGGATTGAGCTGTTATTAGCTGGTTTAAGATGGCAATGAGTTGGTTTTAACTGGTTCTTAGCTGGACTAAGCTAGTTCCTAGCTGGTCATGAGCAGGTTTCAGCCGTTCTTAGCAGGTCATGAGCTGGTTTTAGCTGATTCTTAGCTGGATTAAGCTGGTTCTTAGCTGGTCATGAGCTGGCCTAAACTGTTCTTAGCTGGTTTTAACTGGTTCTTAGCTAGACTAAGCTGGTTCCTAGCTGGTCATAAGCAGGTTTAAGCCATTCCTAGCTGGTCATGAGCTGGTTTTAGCTGGTTAAAATTGTTCTCAGCTGGTCATGAGCTGGTTTTAACTGGTTCCTAGATGTTCATGAGCTGGTTCTAACTGGTTCTTAGTTGGATTAAGCTGGTTCTTAACTTGTCATGGACTGGTTTAAGAGGTTGTTCACTGGTTATAACTGTTCTCAGCTGGTTATCAGCTGGTTTAAACTGGATCTTAGGTGGCTTATGCTGGATTTTATCTGGTTTAAACTGGTTCTTAGTTGGTCATGAGCTGGTTTAACTGGTTTTTAGCTGGATTAAGCTGGTTCTCTGCTGGTCATGAGCTAGTTTGAGATGGTTTTTATCTGGATTAAGTTGGGTTTCAGCTGGTCATGATCTGGTTTAAACTGTTCTTAGTTGGTATAAGCTGGTTCTTAGCTGGCAATAAGCTGGTTTAAGCTGGATCTTAGCTGGTCATGAGCCAGCTATTCCTTTAAGCTATTCCTTGCTGGTTTAAATAGTTCTCAGCTGGTCATGAGCTGGTTTATATTGGATCTTAGCTGGTATAAGCTGTTCTTAGCTGGTTTACGTTGTTCTTAGCTGGTCATGAAAATGATTTAAACAGGATCTTAGCTTTTTTTAGCTGGTTCTTTGCTGGATTAAGCTGGTTCTTAGCTGGTCCATCGCTGGTTTAAACTGTTCTTAGCTGGTCATGAGCTCTTCTTAGCTTTTCATGAGAATCTGTTTTGTTATTGACAAATGATTAAGATTAGGGCTTGGAACTTGGTTACGGCTCATAGTGTAGTGTAAATAAGCTTGTTTTGACCTTCTTGGCTATTGCTTGGCTATTGTTAATGGACGTTTTGAAGAACACACACACACACACACACACACACAAAAAGAATGTGTCCATGAACATGAATCGATAGATTAAATTTCACAACCATATAATGCACTGCCATGATACTGGCTTGTCCTTTCATTTGAGAGCATCCTGAACATGCATTCTTTCATGGAGGATTTCCACAGGCACTGTGATGAATGCTGAAACGTGAACTTGTAGTGCTGCAGATGAAAGTTACTCTGAGGAGCAATCAGAACGATTGAGCAATGATTCTGCTCTCGGAGATGGCCAACTTTCGGCCTATTTGTGATGCGACTGATCCGAAGCCAAAACCCCAAATTCATGTTTGTGTATGTCTGAATATACTGAGCAACAACTGGCAGTGATTAGCATGCGTTTAAGCGGATCTCCTCGCAGGACGTCCAGTCGGTCACCAGTTCCCAGAGTTGGAGACGTCCCTCTTTCAGCACCTGATCTGTTTCGCTGCAGGGGCGCCTTGTTGGGAGTGCAGGATATGGATGCTGTTTTCTAGCTCTCTGAAGGCTTGAGAAACACTAAACAGAATCAGGACCAGGGTCGAACAAGTTTCTTTGATCTTTCTTTCTTTCTTCACCGAGAGGGATGCTGGTGTTTAGTTGTTATGAAAGGAAACTTGACACCTTTTGTGGATTTATTGATGTCCGCCCACGTGATGCGAGCGAACAAATGGTCTTGTGGTTTGAAGGTCTGTGGGATATACAGACATTCCAGCGCATTTCACTTTCAAGGGCAGTGTTTAGACTGCACCGCTTTAGAATATGGATGCACTCGTCAGATGGGTGAATACGTATTGATTTAGAGGTAGATCTTGAGAGGGTTGCTGATTCGAGTCCCGGCTGGACCAGTTGGCATTTCTGTGTGGGTTTTGCATGTTCTCCTCATGTTGGTTTGGGTTTCCTCCGGGTGCTCCAGTTTCGGCCAAAGTCCAAAGACATGCACTATAGGGGAATTGGAGATAGTAAATTGGTTGTAGTGTATGGGTGTACTGGAATAGTTGGTGGTTCATTCCGCTGTGGTGACCCCTGATAAATAAAGAACTAAGCCGAAGGAAAATGAATGAATTTAAATCTGCTACATGCTACTGAAAAAGCACTTTCTGGACCTTAATTTTATTTAAATGTTTGAGGCTAAAAATTTTTATTTTGTGAAAAAGCTGAAGTTTAAGTTGTATTTATTATTTTTATTTATTTTTGGAAGTTAAATTATTTTACTTTCAAGACAAAAAAAAACATAAAAAAAAGTTTTGTTTTTTTCAAATAATAATATGGAGTGGAAGCTAAGAGTTATTTTATAACAAGACAAACTAAATTAACAATATTTTTAACAAAAAATATTTTTGTTTTATTTTATTTTGATGTTTGAGGCTAAACGTTTTATTTTGTGTAAATTAACTAGCTGAAGTAAGTTTTTATTTATGGAATTTTGTTTAGGGTTTTGTTGTTTTTTAATAAATACTAAACTTTATTTAGTATTTATGAGATTAAGTGTTTTGGAATTGTCTTTTGTTTGTTGCTTTTGTCAGTTAACAATAATACTATGCAGTGGAAGCTAATAATTTTTTTATTTGAAGACTAACAAAATTAACATTTTTAACCAAAAAAAAAAAAAATGTTTTTTTTATGTTTGAAGCTAAACTTTTTGTTTTGTGGAAATCAACTAGCTGAAGTTTTTATTTTATTTGTGGAATTTAGTGTTTTATTTTGTTTTTGTTTATAAATAAATACATAAATAAATAAATAAATAAATAAATAAATAAATAAATAAATAAATAAATAAATAAATAAATAAATAAATAAATAAATAAATAAATACAAGTTTAGTTTTATTGCTTTAGTTAATGGCATGATGTGGGATAAAAGGTTTTGTTTTACTGTCCAAAAAAAAAAAAAGACAAACAAATACATAAATAAACAGGCGGCACGGTGACGCAGTGGGTAGCAGGATATGTTGGGGGTTCGTTCCAGTGTTGCGACCCCTAATTTATAAAGGGACTAAGCCGGAAAAAAAATGAATATATAAATGAACAAACTAACAAATAGTTTAATTAATAAAAAGAATTAATAAATGGACATTTTTTTTAAATACTCACTATTTACTCAAGCTGTTCAAAACCTTTTCTTTTTTTCCTATGGAGGTCAGTGGTTACAGGTTTCCAACATTTTTCAAACTGTCTTTTGTGTAAATAAATAAAGAAATAAAGAAACTCAAACATGTTCGTGACAATAGTAGGAAGTAAATGTAAATGATAACAAAATCTCTTTAATATATATTGATTACAAACAAAATTGAAATACCCAAATAGTCTTGACCATTGACACAATTATTAAAATATATAGTATGTACAGTATGTTTGAAAAAGGGACATCACACTGTAAAACGTCTTGCTGATCTAACTTTTTTAGTTGAATCAAAGAAACGGTTCTAGTCGTCTCATCTTACATCAGTCAAACAACTGAAAATATTCAAAGTTAAACTTTGTAAAACTTCAAAATTTTAGTTAAAACATGATTCATTTATTTAAATTAGTTAAAGCAACATAAAAACATTTGCTTTCTTGACTTTTCGTCATTAACTTCTGTACAGTGGCGCAGAACTGAAGGCGCATCCTCTGCCTTTATGAAAAAGGAACAAAATAATTTAAGCCCTTATTAAAAACGCTCTTAATTAACCCATCCAAACCATCAAGATGGCATTAAGGACGGTTTTCCTTGTGCATTCTTCCTCCCGAGAGCCAGCGCGGCTGCCTGAGAGCCACTAAATACCAGTCTTAAGTGCTCTACAAATCCTGCTTCAGCATCTCAAGGTTGCTGACAGCCACGGCAAAATGGAGGAGGAGGAAAGGAAAGGAAAAAGCACTGCGGTTTTCAGCCTTTCCAACCAAAAAGCATCTGCTGCTGATCTGCTTTTATTTGTCCTCATTAAACGCGCTGCTCGTGCACAGCGATGGCCGTGCATTAGCTATTCCTGCCCCGAAAAAGGCAGTGCCCACAAATCAGCCCGTGAGAGGATCCCCAGCCAGAGCTGCTTATCACCTCCATTAAACTTTCAGCAGCCGTTTAAAAGCTTTCGCAAAAACTCTAGATCAGTGGTTCTTAAACTTTTTTCTCCAAGTACCACCTCAGAAAAAAATGGTCTCTCTAAGTACCACCATAATGACCGGTAGGGTATAAATTTAGTATCGATCTGATATTAAGTAAATACAGGGCCAGTATCGCCGATATCGATACCGATACCGATACTTTTACATTAAAAAGCATGCACTTGAGCCTAAATGTACTTTTCTGTAGGGGAGAACCGTGTATGATAATTTATGAGTTGAGTGCTCTCAAAGCAGCTATAATTAAATGCATATGTTAAAACCCAGGACAATTTTGAAACACTTTTAAGCCAAATAAAAACATTTTTATTGTTGTAATGATCTGGATTTGTAAACACAAACTTACTATTGACCTTATTTCACTCCGCCCACTTTTAATACTTCGCTCTTCTGCATTTTGTAATCCACCTTCCAGTACGCTGACACAGTACATCAGATGACTGTTTCGGAAAGTCATTACGTAGTGTACAATTTTATAAAAATGGCATATAATGCTAGTTCAGCAGTGGTGTAAAGTAACTAACTACAAATACTCAAACTACTGTAATTGAGTAGTTTTCCTCAGGAATTGTACTTTACTGAGTAGTTTTAAAGATGTGGACTTTTACTTTCCCTTGAGTAAATGTTTAGTGCAGTATCGGTACTTTTACTCCACTACTTTCCTTGAACCTGCAGTCACTACTTTATTTCTTTCTTGTCTATGGTCATTGTCTAAAGTAGAAAGATCAGTCCTGTGATTCCTGTCCAATTAAATCACACATAGAAAGTAAATCACATCATACTGAACAACCTCAAGACATGGACGCTTTATAAATGCAGCAAACCTTTGGGAAACATTAAAAATGTCCAAGAAGATGTCCAAAATCTGTACACGCAATGATCCAGAGACTGTTTATAGACTGCAGGACACTGAAAATGATGGATGTCGACTGTATGATGACTGAAATCACCAAACAGCCTTAAACAATCACTAAATGGAACAAATGAAGAATGGAAGGAAGGGCAGAAGGAAGGACAGAACAAGGAATGGAAGCAAGGATCGAAGAACCAAATAAGTTACGGATTCAAGGAAGGACCGAACAAGAAATGGAAGGAAGGATCAAAGAACCAAATAAATGAGGGAAGGATTCAATGAAAGACTGAACAAACTAAGGAAGGAAAGAAGGAACGAACAAACAAATGAACAAAGGACCTAATGAAGGAAGGAACGAAAATATGAAAGAAATAATGAGCGAACAAATGAAGGGAGGAAAGAAGGAAGGACCAAATGAATGAAGGAAGAATCCAAGGAAGGACTGATCAAACTAGGGAAGGAAGGAACGAACAAATTAATGAATGAACAAAAGAACCTAATGTAGGAAGGAACAAAAATATGAACGAACGAACGAGCGAACGAAGGAAGGAGGGAACAAACGAATGAATGAAGGAGAGAACAAACAAATAATTGAAGCAAGGTTTAAAGGAATGAACGAAAATAGGAAGATCCCTAAATAGACCACATGTTGTTTGTGCAGGGATGTGTAAACGTAACATTCTGTAAATGCATCAACTTTTCTACAGTGTAATACTCACTACTCACTACTCTTGAGTACTTTTAAAAGGTCTACTTTTTACTCATACACTGAGTAATATTTACTACAGATATTTTTACTACATTTACTGCACTACATTTTTGGGCAAGTAATGGTACTTTTACCTGAGCATGATTCTTCAGTACTCTTTCCACCACTGTAGTACAGTAAATGTTTTGAGCTGGGAGTATGGTGAAACCACCCTGCAACCATCAGATGGTCTCATATTGCCCCATCCATCGTTACCGTTAATATGGGTAAACGAGCCAGAGGTAACTTACGGGGATATTTTTAATCACTTTGTCCTGTCACAAGGAGTAGATGGAGCGTTTATCAAGACATATAAAAGTACTGAGGCCTACCAATATTTACATAGTGGGAAAGTTGGTGGTGTTCTAATACACAGTGAGGGGATTTCGTCTTATTAAGGGCAAATGTGCACCCCAGCCAGTCGAGCAGTCCATGCCACTCAGCGAGGGTGCTACTTAGTAAGCAGGGATCAGTGGAGACTACAGGATGTTCGTGCATCGCTGGTTTAGGAAGGTCCTAATCACGCAGCCTTCATGGAAGGCAAGTAAATATATAAATAAATAGTAATATCTTGTCAGGTCTGTGTTAACATAAGCCATAAATGTAAACAGTTTGCTGACGTATTTGTGTAATAATACACAGCTGCTGACTCGGTTACCATCAGCAGACTGAGATCTGGTCAGATCTCTTCATTTGTGAGGTATTGAGCTTATTGTTTAATGCTGTAGTCACTCGTGTTTTGAGATTGTTTTAGAACTTCTGATTCAGTCGCCTATGGGAGAAATGACTAGGAATAATAAACGGCAGAAAACGGTCAAACTACTCGCTCTACAAACAAGTGTTTGGATGAATACACAGACAAAATAGAATAATATACTAAGAAAACATCAGTTTGCAACATCAAGCAGCAAAACGAGCTGTTTTTAATGTCTAAAAATGAATGGAAGTGAATGAAACCGGAAGTCTCGAGACAAAAAGACTCAAATGGCTGCGCCCGCTCGCACACGGAGAATAGGGTCAATTAGAAAACAATGATTTTTTTTTTAAACTTTAGTCTGGGGTTTGTTTTTAAGTGTTTTTTTTTTTCTACTAACACACTACAGACTTAAAATCCTCTTTTAGCTGGTGAAAAACCGACTGTTCTAATCATGTATATTTTAAAATTCCAAAATAATTCTTATAGATAGCAGGTTTTAATGTGCTGAATATATTGGCTATATTTAAATAGCTTGATGATGAAAGTAACAAGTTCAAGTATGACCAAGTACTCATTTTGCTTTATTTTTTTTATTTTTTTTATTTTTTCAAATTGGCATCAACTTATTCAGAATGTCCTATATAACTGAAATATTAATTTCACCACTGTAGCTAGCTACCTACATAATCATTGCCTCTCTGAAACGACTCGGCCAGTGACCTCTGTCTCAGGGCTGGCACTGCTGTGGGTCTGTCTGGAGGACTTGCCTCCTCTTATCTCCTTTTTTGCAGCTCTGCGCTCTCTTTTTCATCTTGTTTTATGTGTTTGTGTAGATTTGTGGTGTTGCCACAGTATTGAATAGACTTTCTACAAACATTGTAGTTTGCAATATTTTCATTTACTGCAGTAAAATAACTCCAAACAGCGCTCCTCTTTCTTTCCGTCATCTCAAAACAGCAAAAAGTGCTCGCGCTTTGGCGCTGCTGAGTCACGTGATGAAAGGACAACTAGAGCAGACTAGAACTAGAGCTCTTTTATGAAGCAGGAGCAATGTACTTTAGCGTAAATTAAATAAAAGTATCGATCTCGGAAGGCTACTATCGATCCGATATCAATACCAACGTTGGTATCGATACTATCAATATTAGGATCAATCCGCCCACCCCTAATGACCGGTATTGAAATACAGTAGCATAGTAGGCCTAATTAAGCAGCTACAGCTCTGCACAGTTCAAAAACGTGGCAAATTAATTCTTATTATTATTGTCAGCCACTTTAAACATTCTAAATAATTTGAACATTAACACTGTACTGTGCTTACAGGTAAAAAATGAATAAATAAAACATCAATGTTTAAATTGAAATATACTTTTAAAGTTATGAAAAGTTTTAAAAATGGCAATGTTCTTAAAAAGTAAAAAGAAAACTAAAAAGTATTCATCAAGTTCCTTAGACCTCATAAAAATTAGAAATTAGATCTGCCCACTGTGCGTTAGTAGGCTTTGTGTGTCAGAAAATCAAGTGATTGTTGTCAACATTGGGATATAAAATTGCGACATACACACCCAACAAATATGGGGAGGAAATTTGCTTCAAGTGAAAGAATTCGTAACAAACATTAGTAAATTGAAAGTTAAATAAAAGGTTTAACATATTAAAATCAATTTACTTATTGCAACGGTGTTACCGTACGCATCAAAGGGTTAAACATTTGTTCATTTCTTAACTTTAATTATTCAGTGATTCCTCCACGTTACCACTAGAAGGAAGCCTGCATATCACTAGTGGTATATGTACCACAGTGAGAACCACTGCTCTAGATCAAAAAAATATTGACACATGCTGGTGATGATCGTCGCGCCGCTCTCCAGGTTTGCTGTGACTTTTTATTTATTTATTTATTTTTGGCACGCTCTGATTTTCTACACAGAGCCAATTGTGGATAAATCACATACTGTACAGTTGAAGTAAAACATGATAGCTCTCCTGTGAAATTTATACTAGTTTTCAAATATTTCACAAGTGATTTTTTTTAAGAGGACAAGGACTTTTTCAAAGGATTTTTTATATTTTTTTTGGTCTGTTTTATTTATATTAGTTTGGCTAGAATAAAAGTATTTTTAAAATTGTTTAAAAACATTCATTCATTCATTTTCTTGTCAGCTTAGTCCCTTTATTAATCCGGGGTCGCCACAGCGGAATGAACCACCAACTTATCCAGCATTTGTTTTACGCAGCGGATGCCCTTCCAGCCACAACCCATCCCTGGGAAACATCCATACACACTCATACACTAAGGACAATTTAGCTTACCCAATCCACCTGTACCACATGTATTTGGACTTGTGGGGGAAACCGGAGCACCCGGAGGAAACCCACGCAACCACAGGGAGAACATGCAAACTCCACACAGAAACGCCAACTGACCCAGCCGAGGCTCGAACCAGCGCCCTTCTTTCTGTAAGGCGAATGTGCTACTCACTACGCCACCGTGGCGCCTCGGGCTGAATTTAATCAAACAAATTAAGTTGAACATTACTAAATTAAATTGGTTTGCTTAAATTCAGCCCATATCAATTGTTCGCCACTACTTACCTTAAAAAATGTAGAAAATCCAATGAATCAGTTTTTTCAGTGCACCCAGCTGAGCCGAAGTCTTTAAGATTCCGCCCGAGTCTCACACATCTTAATACATCTGTCAGGTCTTGTCAGGCTGTCTATGACAAGGTGGATCTTTCAGCCAGTAAAGTGCAATAATGTTCTGTAATTTCCCACATCCTCCTCTAATCTTAGCTAATGAAATTGTCATCCGACACCGTGTTTGAAGAGGACTCGGGAAAGCAGCGATCTGTAATTGACTGGATGCAGCAGTCATCCCCAGACTCACATCTATCATCTAATCTAGTTATTGCACTCGCAGAAGAAAAAAAAACAAACCAACACAATGTTTCGCTGTTTCATTGCTTTTTCGCTAGGAAAGCAGCTCGGTAAATAAATTAGCTGAGCCAATATTGCAGCGTTTATCTGTTCTGTGTGACGGATTTATGTGCATTACAGAATAATGTTTTGACTGCCGATAGGAGTGATGGGGAATTCTGCTGAAAGCTACAATCTTGTGCATTTTGGCGATACGAAAACGAAACTTTCTTAATATCCTACACTGAGATAATGGCATTTTCCGAATCTTAAATAAACGATACGGAGCAGAAGCTTGTCTCGCGTCAAGCTATAATGTGATTTATTAATGTTAAAGAAATGCGTAAGTCTGTATTTCACTCTTCAACTCGTGAGATAAAATGAAGTTAGCGCACTTAAGAAGAAAAGTTTTTTATTATTATTGTGGTGTGGTGTTCAATGTGGCAGTCAATTCATTTTGATAATTGATCTTTTTCATTTTGTCTTGATTTCCAGAACATATCCTGGAGCAAACATGTCTGCTGTTTATCAGTAAAACGATGGAGGAACACCCTAATTCAGAGTAATTACATTTTAAAGCCAATTCGGACTGGATTTAATGACGAGACGTCCCATTTTGGTGTCTAAAAGTGTTTTAATAACAAAAACTATATCTGAGATAGCAGCCTTTTCCAAATCTTTAATAAAAAATTCAGATTTATTAATGTAAAAAAAAATACAGAACTTATTTATTTTGACCTGTCTTTACTAAAATAAAATAATCAAACTAAAGCCCAATCCTAATTCTATTTGGGAAACGATGAAGGGCTTCAAATTTTACCCCTAAAGAATGGGACAGCACTACAACACCTGCACACGTCATCATATGTCATCAAGATCTCTTGCTTATGAGATTGATGATGGCGACTGCTGTAATTATTTCAGTTGTTTTTGTATTTATCTTCAGGAAATCACTGAAGGCAACTATATCATGTCATCATAACGATATAATGTGACAGTAAGATCGTAACTGTACTGTGCATTTACACCATGGACATATTCATCTATGTAAACACACGAAAGCAACATTAAAATTATAGCAGACACTGTAAAAAGCTCCTCCCCAGCCACTAGAGCTTTCTGACAGGGTATTGGAGTGTCATTGAGTGTCAGAATGTTGTGGGACTGCTGTACAGGAATTATTATTATGAATTATAGATATCGAAATTTACCTTTTTTAATGTTTTTTTTTAACCATAAAACACAAACACGTTATAAATGTATTAAAACTTGCTTGTTTGTTGTAAAAAATCGTAAAAATGACAAAAGTTACTAATTTGTGCATCTCCTGACTTCCATGTGCAGCCATGCTGCTGTTATTCTGGGAAATTTTGGTCCCCCCTGGTTTGGTCCTGAAAAATCTTTTCTAAGTGTGTTAGTGAGGGCAGAAGGGGGCCAGCAGAAACTTTGTTCGCTATAAGTCTTAATGCCCCGGTAAAGTGAACAGGACACTATACTGTCAGTGAGGTCAGCCAACAATTTTTAAATGTTTTAAAATAAGCTTCTCCTGCTCACTAAGGCTGCATTTATTTCAGCAAAAATACAGCACAAATAGAAAAAGCTGTGAAACGTTATTGCACTGTAAAATAAGTAGTTAATATATAATAGTGTATGTATGTATGTATATATATACAGCTGAAATCAGAATGATTAAACCCTCTTTGAAATTGTTTTTCTTTTTAAATATTTCCCATATTGATGTTTAACAGAGCAAGGGAATTTTACACAATTTAAACATGTCTGATAATATGTTTGTCTTCTGGGGAAAGTCTTATTTGTTTTATTTCAGCTAGAATAAAAGCAGTTTTTAATTTTTAAAAACCATTTTAAGATCAAATATATTAGCCCCTTTAAGTTTTTTTTCTTCTTTTTTCGATAGTCTACAGAACAAACCATACAATTATACAATTATACAATAACTTGCCTAATTACCCTAACCTGCTACTATATATATACACACACACACACATAAACAAAAGCACAAAGCAATTTAGTTACATAGATATGTAAATTTATATACAATTTGTATTACACACATATGTTTTCTGTCATTCATTCATTAATTTTCTTTTCTTTTTCTTTTCTTTTCTATTTATCTGGGGTCGCCACAGCAGAATGAACCGCCAACTCATCCAGCATTTGTTTTACGCAGCGGATGCCCTTCCAGCTGCAACCCATCTCTGGGAAACATCCATACACACTCATTCACACTCATACACTACGGACAATTTAGTTTACCCAATTTACCTATAGCACATATCTTTGGACTTGTGGGGGAAACTGGAGCACCCGGAGGAAACCCACGCGACCACGGGGAGAACATGCAAACTCCACAAAGAAATGCCGACTGACCCAGCTGAGGCTCGAACCAGCAACCTTCTTGCTTCACTACGCCACCATGGTGCCCTTATGTATTTTTTATTTAAATATAAAGAAACATTTTCTCAAATATATGTATGAGTGTATTTACATATATACATAATACATATACACAGCACACACATATGTTATGTAAACTTATTTTGGATGCGATTAATTTTTGCCCAGTACTAGTTTCAATTACTGACTATTTTTCCCATAGTTTTTGGGTATGAGATTTTTGTCAATTGACTGCTTGTGCAGAAACATCTTACAGACTCAAAATGGCCTTATCGAATCAACTAGAGGCTTTTATTTTTGAGTGACTAGGGTTAAAAGGTCAGTCAATGTAGGGTTATTACTCAACCTTTCGGGGGAGTTGGCTCTTTATTGAGAAAGCATGCTCTCGCTGGAGAAAGACAGCGATTTATGCTATAAAGAGAGAGAAAGCCCAGGCGTGCAGCCGCTCCGCACATGTGCTCTGCGCCATGTTAAGGCATTCTGAACTGATTTTTGAGGATATCGTAAAGCAGAAGATAAATTTGTACTCCTGTCAGGAGGAGCTCTGCTCTGAGTGCCGCCTCGTGGGATCCGGCAGGAATGCTATATATCCAAAGCCCATTGCAGCAGGAACGTTGTACGCCATGACATCATTAGGTGCCACAGAAAATCACTCTCCTGTCCACTCACCTGTTCCCCTGACATCCCATTTACAGCCCCAAAGATCTATGTGGAGTGAAGGAAATTGAGCATGCGTCTTTTTCAATGTACGCCACGCTTTTAGAATTTGTTAGCATTCAAGCGGCTCGCTTATCTTTTTGCGCTTAGGCTTCCAGAAAGATCTTGGCATGCGCATATAGAAGAACTGCCACGCTGTATTGCTTGCCTACGATGGACGACTCTTAACACATGCATATCTCCGCCCGCCATGTTCGATTCAGATCGGTATTTATTATTGAACTCTTTTTAACGAACAGTTGAATTATTTCTCTTTTTCGAATATTTCCCAAATGATGCTTAACAGAGGGGCGTGGAGAGGGTAGCATGTTCGCCTCACAGCAAGAAGGTCGCTGCTTCGAGCCTCGGCTGGGTCAGTTGACATTTCTGTGTGGAGTTTGCATGTTCTCCCAGCGGTTGCATGGGTTTCCTCCGGGTGCTCCGGTTTCCCCCACAAGTCCAAAGACAAGTGGCATAGGTGAATTTGGTAGGCTAAATTGTCCGTATATGTGTGTGAATGAGTGTTTATGGATGTTTCCCATAGATGGTTTGCAGCTGGAAGGGCACCCCCTGCGTAAAACAAATGCTGAATAAGTTGGCGGTTCATTCTGCTGTGGCGACCCCAGATCAATAAAGGGGCTAAACTGAGAAGAAAATGAATGAATGAATGAATGAATGAATGAATGAATGAATGAATGTTTAACAGAGCAAGGAGTTTTTGCACAGAGAAAGTCGTGTTTCTTTTATTTTGGCTAGAATGAAAGCAGTTTATATTTTTTTAAAAGTATTTTAAGGTCAATATTAATAGCTCCCTTAAGCAATGTATATA
>CAIGQQ010033255.1:5396065-5411507 GCA_903798035.1 Danio albolineatus
ATCTATATTCCACTCTATCTATCTATCTATCTATCTATCTATCTATCTATCTATCTATCTATCTATCTATCTATCTATCTATCTATCTATCTATCTATATCTATCTATCTATCTATCTATCTATCTATCTATCTATCTATCTATCTATCTATCTATCTATCTATCTATCTATCTATCTATCTATCTATATATCTATATATATCTGTCTGTCTATCTATCTATCTATCTATCTATCTATCTATCTATCTATCTATCTATCTATCTATCTATCTATCTATCTATCTATATTCCACTCTATCTATCTATCTATCTATCTATCTATCTATCCATCTATCCATCTATCTATATCTGTCTATCTATCTATCTATCTATCTATCTATCTATCTATCTATCTATCTATCTATCTATCTATCTATCTATCTATCTATCTATCTATCTATCTATCTATCTATCTCTTGCTGTATTTGCTTTCATTATGTTCTTGACAGCTTGTAACAGGAACTGCGTTAAAGCCAAGTCTGACAGAACGAGAGGGAAGGAAAGACGGACAGAAATTGAGAGCATGAAAGCAACAGCTCAATAATGTAACGGAGTGAGAAAGCAAAAGCCCTTCTCCACACTCATTTGGGAGACATTGCGCTGTCAGAGAGATTCACCATCTCTGACCAACTGCAGCTGATGAGCCGGTATCGAATTCAGTCCGCTTTCTCTCCCGAGGGAATCTCCTCCATGTCTTCCCTGACTTGCTAAATGATGATGTCTAAATCTCTACAGCTGCCATGCCAGATCCACTGCAGGTCCTGGTAATGATGGAAAGAAAAAAAAGAATAATCATCTATCAGTCATCCACATTCACTGCTGCTTTCCCACGAGACCTCAGAAGGAGAAATCTGAAGCGCTAAATTCATACTAATACTTGTCTTTCTATGATAAACTATAAGCGAGACACTGCAGGTTAATGCTGTTATAATCTACACTCAAAAAAGACTTTTGCTGCTTGTTCTAACTACTTATTTACAATGAGTTGAAGCAATACGAGTCTTAAAGAGTCACGAAACACCAAAACACATTATTTTAAGATGTTGACAGTCATATATGTGTCCCACGCTGCTAAAAACACTATGAGGACACACATATATATCAACACAGGCTCATTGTGAAAACGTAGTCCCGAGTACGTTTCTGGAGACCGCGCATTTCGTGGTCAGAGGTACGTATGGGTGCGTTTCATTTTTTTTTAAACAAACGATACAGGGCGGTGTGACGCTGTTTCTTCTCGCGCTCACCAGCCGCCCGCCTCGTGTGGACGTCTTTACCGCTGCAACCAGTTTGTCCCGTTAGCTCGCCGTGTTCGTCGGCGGACTCGAGACGTGGAGAGGAGTTGACCACCACGACGACGCCGGGGTTCGAGTCCGGCGAGGAGCGGTTCCAGAAAGCAGGTAAGACAAACACAGAATCCATATAATGAAGTAAACAACAGGGTGAGAACGTGGTGAAGTCTGAAAATGTGGTAAAAATGAGACGAGGGGGTTTTGTTTTATTGTGGATTGCTTTTTTGAAAGCTGTTGGTTGGGTTTAGGGAAGTGGGTGGGTGGGTGGGTCGATCGATAAGATTTTGGTTGGGTTTAGGGAAGGGGGAGGGTGGGTTAGTCCGATCGGATGGTCAGTCAGTCGTTCAGTCAGCCAAAAACGGTCGGCCGACAGTGGCCTCTGGTGGGTTTACGCGAGAACGGCAGGCGCGAACGGCACTCACGAGAGACACTTGAGATCTAAAAAAGCATCCGCAGTGGCCTCTTGTGGACTTGCCAAAGCAAAAAGTGCAAAAAGACATACCTGACGGGACGTATTCCGCGGCCTCCAGAAACGTACTAGGGACTACGTTCTCAGAATGAGCCTGGGTTGCATATATTGGTGTAAAGTAACTAATTACAAATACTCTGCACTACTGTAATTGAGTAGTTTTTCTCAGGAATTATAATTTACTGAGTAGTTTTTAAAATGTGGACTTTTACTTTCCCTTGAGTACATGTTTAGTGCAGTATCGGTACTTTTACTCCACTACTTTACTTCAACCTGCAGTCACTACTTTATTTCTTTCTTGTCTATGGTCATTATCTAAAGTAGAAAGATCAGTCCTGTGATTCCTGTCCAATTAAATCACACATAGAAAGTAAATCACATCATACTGAACAACCTCAAGACATGGACGCTTTATAAACGCAGCAAACCTTTTGGAAACATTAGAAATGTTCAAGAAGATGTGAAAAATGTTTACACACAATGATCCAGAGACTGCATGTCACTGAAAATGATGGATGTCGACTGTATGATGACTGAAATCACCAAACAGCCTTAAACGATCACTAATTGGAACGAATGAAGAATGGAAGGAAGGGCAAAATAAAAGGAAGGACCGAACAAGGAATGGAAGGAAGTATCGAAGAACCAAATAAATGAAGGAAGGATTCAAGGAAGGACTGAACAAACTAAGGAAGGAAAGAAGGAACGAATGAACGAATGAACAAAGGACCTAATGAAGGAAGGAACAAATATATAAAAGAAAGAATGAGCAAACAAATGAAGGGAGGAAATAAGGAAGGACCAAACGAATGAAGGTAGAATTGAAGGAAGGACTGAACAAACTAAGGAAGGAAGGAACGAACAAATTAATGAATGAATGGACAAAAGGACCTAATGTAGGAAGGAACAAAAATATGAACAAACGAACGAGCGAACGAAGGAAGGAGGGATCAAACGAATGAATGAAGGAAGGAGAGAACAAACAAATAATTGAAGGAAGGTTGGAAGGAACGAACGGAGATAGGAAGATCCCTAAATACACCACATGTTGTTTGTGCAGGGATGTGTAAACGTAACATTCTGTAAATGCATCAACTTTTCACAGCGTGATACTCACTACTCACTACTCTTGAGTACTTTTAATAGGTCTACTTTTTACTCATACTTTGAGTAATGTTTACAACAGATACTTGCACTACATCTTTGGGCAAGTAATGGTACTTTTAGTATGATTTTCCAGTACTCTTTTCACCACTGCATATATTTCACTAAAAAGTGAAAATTGGTTGTTTTTGTGCTATTTCGAGCAAATTCGTTCTTCTGGTTTGAAAAAAAAGTTTGAAGCTACGTCACGGCGATTAGATCCTTGTGTAAATTTCAGTATGCAGACCGGCTGTCTATACCGGTGGATGCAACGTGACGTCTTTGAGTTTTCAGCATTAATTCATGAGAAAGATTTGGTTCGAACCAATCAGCGCACTCTATTGAGAAGGAGGTGCAACTTCATTAATATGCATGATAGCTTCGATTACTGTTTTCACCTATTACAGTGTTCAGATGCAGAGAGACACTACGTTGTGTTTTCAGCCGTATTTAAAACAAGTAAAAGAAGAAGAATTGTTTGGAGACATGGGTCGTCAGTGTTGCGTTTATGAATGTGCGGCAATGAAGGTTTTGTTTTCATTTCCCCGGTACTGGAGCGCAGCTGGACTCATGTGTGGATTACAGTGGTCTGCTAACATGAGGCCAAAATAATTTTGTAAGGAACATTTTATACCCGAGAGCTTTTCGCATCTGGAAATGGTGAAACCCGGATTTGACGCTCGTCTTCTTTTTAAAAAGATGCGGTTTCAGTTGGTGTTGATCGTCCTGTCTCTACGGATTTGGTAAGTGTACGATCAATGTTCTTTGTTTATGTATTTAGAGGCAAAGTTAGTTCGTATCATCAGCAGTACTCTTCCAGCTTTAAAGACATACCTTAGTCAAAATGATTTAGTTCCTAAATTTACAGTACGTTAATATCACTACAATATTATAGACTGATAGATACGCTGTAAATGCTGCTCTCTGAATGAAACATGTAAACTCCTTAATCAAACTATTACCCTCGTGTAGGATTTTTGCCGCAGTTTGTGACAGGATAGTCTATACACACACGGCTGTTTGACGCTATTTTCTGCACCTATTGAGTGCATCTAAGTTACTGAGAAATACTGAGGTTTTTTTCTCTCATTCGGTGTGCGGTGTCAAATTCCATTAAAACTACACTCTTTTAGCAGTCTCTCACATCCAATATCTCGTTTGTCACAGGTGGCATGCATGAAATGTTCCTGAATGAAAGTGCCAAACTGCAATTAAAGTCGACAAATTAAGAATAAACACCCGAAATTACGGTGAATATTAACTTTGTTGTTGTTCAAATATGGACATACACAGTAAACAGTGGTGTAAAGTAACTAATTACAAATACTCAAATTACAGTAATTAAGTAGTTTTTCTCAGGAATTGTAATTTACGAAGTCGTTTTATAAATGTGTACTTTTACTCTCCTATGAGTACATTTTTAGTGCAGTATCTGTACTTTTACTCCACTACTTTCCCTCAACCTGCAGTCACTACTATTTTCTTGTCTGTCGGGATTAGAAAAATCAGTCCTGTGATCCTATTCAATCAAATCACACATAGAAGGTAAATAGCTTCATTATGAACTACCTCATAACATGGGCGATTTATAATTGACCCTTCGCTAAGCCCCGCCCTCCTTAGTTACTGTTACTACACCTATCAAACTTTTGTGCCTGGCACGTCTATTACAACATGTATGCGCCGGTGTCAGACATTGCCAGGGATATTATTAGTCATTTTTGGCGAACAGGTGAGATATCTGAGATAGCCAGACAAAAAAGGACTGCAGTATGAATTACAGGGGTATATTTACGACATAATATGCAACCGATTAGAAAATAATTTAATCAAGATTGAAGCTAGGTTAGCCTAGCCGCCTCATTAGCTGATCATTTAACAGCAACTAATTAAACCGTGATTTCTCTTTTTTTTTGCCAAAAAACCTGATAGATTACTATGGTTAGAGCTTAAACGGAGCAGTGCTCATAATATCGAGCAAAAAAAAAAAGATAAAGACAGCTGTGAAACATAACCTGCTTTGTATTGTTGTAGGAAACACAGTTTAGATCTTTTTAGAGTAAGAGGTGTGTGAGTTATTGCCGTCTATCACTGAATGTGTCAGGAATATCGAAAACCAAACTCCGCTCCTTTAGCGCCCCTTACAGAGCTTGATCCACGCTGGCATTTCCCCCTCTGGGTTTTAGATTTTGAAAAGGGAAAAAAAATCCACCACCCTGTCCAAACTTTTAGGATACCGGGTATCAGATTTGCACAATCCATATGCACAATGCTTTGGCTTGTTTCCCTCACTCAAAAGCTTGACAGCGCGTAGCTACGGTTGCTAAGCCACGATTGGTGTGTGGCAGTTTTTGGGTGGGGCTTAGCGAAGGGTCAATAGCAGCAAACTGTTTGGAAGCATTGAACACGTCCAAGAAGATGTCCAAAATCTTTTCATGCATTGACCCAGAGACTGTTTAGATGCATGTCACTGATGAGAAGACGACGGATGTTTACTGTCTGATGACCAAAATGGCCTTAAACAGCCAGCAGGCACAAGATGTCAACATGACGTCTGTTTGACGTTGTATCCTAATGTCATGGGGATGTTGCATTTTGTTTGGAAATGAAAATCAGCTCGACGTCAGAACCCAACGTCAGGCCGATGTCAATGTCCAATGTCCAACCTAAAACCAACATCTAATGATGTTACAGCTTGACGTTGCGTAAACATTACCACTATGATGTCTTTCAGACGTTGGATTTTGGTTGCCATATCTGAATAAATGTCAGTATTAAGATGTTGGCTCGACGTTGGATTTTGGTCACTTTCCAACACAATTTAAAATCAACCAAATATCAATGTCACTATTGGAAAACAAAGTAAGATCATCCTTAGACGCTGGATAGACATTGAATTTTGGTCACCTGACGTCACAACTAAAATCTAACCTAATATAAATGTCTTATGACGTTGTGTGCTTGCTGGGCAATAACTCGTTGTTGCATGTTACGTTTACACACACATGCACAAATTACATGCAAACGCATCAGCTTTTAACAACGTAATACTCACTACTCACTACTCTTGAGTACTTTTGAAAGGGCTACTTTTTACTCATACTCTGAGTAATATTTAAAGCAGATACTTTTACTCTACTCACACTACATTTTTAGGCAAGTAATGGTACTTTTACTTGAGTATGATTTTTCAGTACTCTTTCCACCACTGACAGTAAATCATTGATTTCAAGATTCACACTTAGCTGATGATTTATTATAAAGCTTGTTTGGCATACTATCCTTGGGGAGAAACCTGAGCTTATAAGATCCTCGAGCCCGGGGCTCTCTCCCGTTTGCAAGGCAAGAGGAGAGTTTGAGCTCAGGTAGATCTCGAGAACTCCCCTGCGGGTAGCTAATGAACAGATAGTGATTGCTATGAAAAGATAACTACTTGCAGGAGCATGTCTATGGTGCCGATTTGTATTAGTCAATTTACTTAAGTTGCATGTTTTTGGACGGTGGGAGGAAACCGGGAACCCGGGGGAAACCCACTGCAAGCAAACATCTAGACGTGATCCTCTCGAAATTAGTTTATAAATAAACTTCGCATTGTTTGTTTGTTTTCAGTCAATTATCAGTCAATAACCAATATGGCATCAATGCATCACCTCTTGCAATCAAATTAATCATTTTTACCTGTTATTTAATATTTAAAAAGTCCCTTTCACTCTATAGAGATCCTATATACACTTAAAAAATGACATTTACTGTTTGTTCAAACTACTGATTTAAATTGAGCTACAACAACACAACTCTTGAGATTTTTGGGGGGACAACTTAATTGTTATATGTGTAATCCACTTAAAATTGTATAAACTAATAAGTTAAATTAATTCCATCATGTTGATAAACTCAAACTGATTGTGTAGAAACCCAGCATTGTTTTACAGCGTATGGGACCTGAACCACATTATGATGTTGTTTCCAAAAAAAAAAACGTACAGTTTGGCGATGGCAGGCATGAACAGAAGCTTGTCGTTTCAATCCCGGCTCAGCTTTCAAGCTCACTGCTACCAAAAAGGCAAGTTAAGGGTCAGGTGTAATGAAATCTCACAACTGGGAGCCCTTTCCTCCTTTCCAGTATAATGTATAAAGGACATAAGTGCTTTGTGGAGCGACAGGGTGTGGAGTATCCAGAACCACTTCTCACTTTTAAAGCCGGAACGCCAGCTCCCATTTCCAGCCCTCCAACCCGACGAGAAGCATGTTATGCTTGGAGATGAGCCACCTACCCAGCCAATAAACCAAATTAAGTTTTAGTGCTAGTGTGTGTGTGTGCTGAAGAATTTATCTTAGATATTTACTGGCTTAAGGCGATACACTACAGGAAAAACACCTTTTTTTTCCCTCTCTGCAACTGTCAATCCATAACATCCATACACACTCATTCACACTCATACACTAAGGACATTTTAGCTTACCAAATTCACCTGTACTGCATGTCTTTGGAGTTGTGGGGGAAACCGGAGCACTCAGAGGAAACCCACGGGAACATGGGAAGAACATGCACACAGAAATGCCAACTGACCCAGCCGAGGCTCGAACCAGCGACCTTGCTGTGAGGCGATTGTGCTACCCACTGCGCCACTGTGAGGCCCTTGATTTCAACTGTTTATATCTCTCAGTGACTGTGTCCTCAAGGCATACAGTGACTTGTCATAAGCTGTTTGAATGTCATTCATAAGCTCTTTGTCCTTGTGTCTGTTCTCGGCACCTTTTTAACGCCGCAGCATCTCTCAAAAGCACATTCAGTCACGACTGCCACATGCGGTGCCGCTGGCCCACAGCCACGCACTTTACCAAAAACCTATGAATAACCCATCCAGGTCCAAGCAGAGCGGCTGAAGGTCACATAGCCGACTCCTTCAGCTTTCTGCTCCCGTAAAGCATCGTCTGCAGTGTGTTTTTCCGTCTCCCTTGATGATACGGTTGCTTATGAAACCCCTGCAGTTTATAAGGTGCGTCGTTAGATTGCTGGCATAGCGGATAGTGTTTTATATGTGCGAATGTGAAAGTAGAGAAGCGATCTTTCTGCTGGTAATGCCTGGATTATCCCCGGTGGTGGTGAAAGCTACTTTTAAAAATAACCGAATACAATATTGCCTATGGGGCGACGCGGTGGCGCAGTAGGTAGTGCTGTCGCCTCACAGCAAGAGGGTCGATGGTTTGAGCCTCGGCTGGGTCAGTTGTCATTTCTGTGTGGAGTTTGCATGTTCTTCCCATGTTTGCGTTGGTTTCCTCCTTTTTTTGCAATGGTTGGATTTTAGAACTGTCAGTAAATTGGAAAAACTAAGAGGCGTTGCTGTTCTTTTCTGGAGCGAAGTAACTCCAAAAAGGAAAAGGAAAAAGTAATCTATCTGCTATCTGTGATGCAGACCTGCACACTGATTAATCGAGATGTCTTGCTTTGAATTATGGCCCGTTTCCACTGAGTGGTACGGTATGGTACGGTACGCTTTTAAGGCCGTTTCCACTGTCTAAAAGCGTACTGAACCGTACCGTAGCACTTTTTGGTCACCCTTTGCAAAGAGTACCAAGGGTACCAAAGGGTGACCAAAAGGCAGAGCTAGACGCGCAGCTGAATGTTATTAGTTTACAGAGATACGTCATTTGCTCGCGCAACAAGTCAGAATGAAAACAAAGGACCAGTCATGTTTAATACACAGCCGAGAGACAATACACCAAAATAATCTAAACATATACAGTAATAACGAGCCATGGTCGACCCGAGCTCAAACAAACCTTGACGTCGTCTTGAACAGCCACAAAGCCAAGAAGAGCAGATTCTCCCCTGTGCCCTGTAGTTTTTTACGAGCCCGTTTGAAGAGCGAGCGGTTTCTCCTTCTCACTTGCGCCCGCGTGTGCATCAATATTTGAAATAACAAACTTCTTGAGCTGATGATAATAACGTGCGCTTGATTATTGGCGTGCTTTTGAAACCCGATCCTGTGCGCTTAATTATTGACGCGCTTTTGAAACCCGATCCTTTCAGAAAGCAAATTATTGATTCAGCAAACATTAAGATCTGCTACGTTTAACCATTATCATCATCACCTAAACTAATCATAATCTAAACTATTATGAACTCGGAATGACGAAATTACTTTCTAACAAGAGGCTACATGTGCTGGTGAAGATTACAGACACAGATGAGAGGTTTGCACTGACTGTGGGCTATATTTTGTGTTGTTTTTGAACCTAAATAAGGACTAAATGTCTGCTGTGTGTAGTTTTTCTGTAATTGATAACATATCGGAGACTGTAAGGGGCTGTATTAGTTCATATATGCTGCATATATGTATTTATTTGATATATTCGTGGACATTAGGCTAATTCGCATCATTGATCTAGTTATAATCAGATCATGTTCATAGAGAGGTCAGTAATGGACATTTGTACAGCAGTATTTATATGTATAATAAAGCATCTGTTTTGTGAGGAGTGCTTCTCGTATGATTTGTGAACGACCCGTAAAGCTCTACTGTAAACATTTCCTGGAGCGAAAATGACGTCGACTGAAACATTCTGTTGTACATCACGCCACCCAAAAGAGTACCCTTAAGCAGTGGAAACGCAAGCCTGATAAAGGTGACCCGTACCGTACCGTACCACTCAGTGGAAACGGGCCATTGGTACTATTTTCATATACATAATTTGTTGTGAAACTAGTTTCTAAACTGTTGTATTGCAATTTTAGTAGCCTTAAATGCTCTTTTTTGGCCAAAAGAATGTGGACACCCAAATAGTACAGGTTTGTTGCATGAGCCATTTGCGTTAGAGAGTTTGTTTCCACACTTTCCACTAGATACGTACACCCCAACTCAACACAGTCAACGTGCACTGAAGTTATTTATTAGGTAAATGTCTTTCCTTAGCAGTTTAAAGTCTTCTTAAAGATAAAAAAGTTTATCCATCTCAAGTGAGCACTTGAGAATTTTATTATTTGCATCTTGGTGTTCCCATCCAGCGTTTTTATGTGATATGCCAAAATCCACATAAAAATTTGTAGGTGGAAACTCTGCTGTTATATGCGCCCACCGTTAAATGCGTGTCTTTCTTAGAATTAAAGGAGTAGCTGAGTCCATTTATCAGACGAGGATGTCGACGATATAAGCTGTAGTTGTTTACTACATTCTAAAGTCAGATTGAGGAACTTCTGTACCTCATTACTGTTAAACTCCATTAGGCACTGTTTATTTAATTTAAATATTTGCTCTATTTATTGTGCATGCTTAAAATGTTTTATAAAACCACAAATCAGAAATAGTTGGGACAGTATGGAAAACACAAATAAAAAAGAAAGTAGAGATTTCCAAATTTACTTTGACTTAATTTCATTGTAGACAATATGATCACAAGTATTTCATTTTTTGCCTGGTCAGCTTAATTTAATTTGTAAATATACATCCTTTCCAGACATTCAGACCTGAAACAAATTCCAAAAAAAGTTGGGACAGGAGCAGTGTAGGGCTAGTAATCAGGTATAATGGTTAAACATAATGGACTCAGGACTACTTTGACAAACATTTGTCAAGTACCACAATACATGGTTACATCCACAAATGCCAGTGAAAACTGAACTGTGCCAAAAGGAAGCCCTGTGTTAACAGTGTCCAGAAGTGCTGTTGACTTCTCTGGGCGCAGAGGCATCTGGGATGCACCATTACACATTGGAAATGTGTACTGTGGTCACATGAATCAGTACTTTTTGGGAGAAATGGACGCCGTGGGCTTCAGACCAAAGAAGAAAAGAATCATTCAGACTGTTACCAGTCCAAAAGACAGGTTCTGTCATGGTATGGGCTTGTGTCGGTACCCTTGGCAAAGGTAACTTGCACTTCTGTCATGGTTTCTTATAATACTGAAAAGTACATAGAGATTTTGAAGCACAATATGCTGCCTTCTTTTCCACGTCCTTGCATATTTCAACAAGACAATGCGAAACCACATTCACACATTACAAAGTCCTGCCTGAGGAGGAAGAGGATACAGGTACTTGACTGGCCTGCCTGCAGTCCCGACTTGTCTCCAATAGAGAATGTGTTGCACATTTAATGTGCAAAACGTGACAATAAAAAGCTTGTGTACTGTTGCTCACCTTAAGACTTGCTTGCAGGAATATTGGGACAAAGGTACACCTGAAACACTTCACCATTTGGTGTCTTCAGTCCCTAAACGTCTTTTAAGGGTGCTTTCACAATTGGTTCAATTGCCTGGACTGTACCCTAGTTTGATTGTCCCCCCTTGCCACCCTCTTGGTTGGTTTGTGTTTGGTAACACTTTATTTCGATGGTTCATTTGAGTATTAGTAGACTGTCTACCTAATATCTGTTGATACTGACATTCAACAGACATTTAACTGACTATAAGAAACTTTGCAAGTACATGTCAACTTACGCTAACCCTACCCCTAACCCCAACCTAACAGTCTACTTATAATCTAATGAGAATTAATTGCAATGTAACTTAAATTCAACAAATGGACCATCAAAATACAGTGTGACCTTGTGTTTACACTGACATTTTTCCTTCTGAACTACCGTAAGGTTGCGTCATCAAGCTGATGTTTTTTCTACAGCTTTTGCTAGGTGACGACCACGAATGCAAAGCACCAAAATGGAGACGTACACATATCAGGGTCATTCTGCTTTTACTGAATCTTTTGCTTTTGTTACCAAAACCAAAATATCCATCTATCCGCAGCAAAAAAAAAAAAAATTAAAAACCTTCAAAACATGACGCAATGTCTGCGGAAGTCGTTTTTGGTGGAGACAAGCAAACTATAGGGCTGTGCGATTTGGGCGATTTTTATTTTTATTTTATTTATTTTTTTTGACATATTGCGATTTCGATTTGATTTGCGATTTATTTTGTAGTCAAGCTTCAGCTCAGTCATCTGTATTGTAGCTTCTTAATGCTAAAATGCAGTGAGTGGAACTGAAAAGATGTCAACTTATATTAGCAAACAACTATAAAATTGTACTTTGCTTGCTGCCAGATTGAGTGTCACTGGCAATACTTTCAGTTGACTTTTTAGCAAGATGCTCCTCATATAGCCGCCTGTGGTGCTTTTTTAGGTGCTGGCTGTTGTATTTCCTCATGCTGTGGCAACAATTCTGTGACATCTCTTCAAATGACCTGGTTTTTGTTTGGTGTCTGTGACTTTGAAACCAAGATATTCCCATATTACCAATGTGCTGTTTTCCTGTGATATTAATTAGTCTGTTAATGCTCTGGAAGCAGCAGAATCCCTCAACCCACTCGTTTGCGGTTTCCTGTTTGTTTGGTTTTTATTGTGTGCATTCTGCATTGTTCAGTTGCGCATTTCTAATTGGGCAGAACGAAAGTGTGCTCACTCAATAGGCTAGTAAGACTGTCATACACAGACAGCAGTCACGCATTTGCTCTGTGTGGGGAAAGATAAATAATATACCGTAGATTTCATATCACAGCCTCTTGCAATTAGCTAATCGCAATGTTTCAAATCTCGATTGCGATTCAATTGTTATTAATCGCACAGCCCTAAAGCAGACAATATAAGTGTTTGCACTGGGTCAGTCCTGCTTGTCTTCAAGGTAGGTGATACACAGACCTACACACATCAATGAAGGTTATGAAAACTAAAGTTTGTTGGGTCACACTTTATTTTGATGGTCCGTTTGTTGAATTTAAGCTACATTGCAACTTATTCTCATTAGATTATAAGTTGACTGTTAGGTTGGGGTTAGGGGTAGGGTTAGTGTAAGTTGACATGTACTTGCAAAGTTTCTTATAGTCAGTTAAATATCAGTTCAATGTCAGTATTAACAGATATTAAGTAGACAGTCTACTAATACTCAAATGAACCATCGAAATAAAGTGTTACCGTTTATTGTACAGTTGGCAGTTCACTTCTGGTATATGTTACGATAGCATTCATATTACAAGTAAACCGTACCAGAGTTCACATGAACCGTACCCCAGACCACATCTTTGTGGCGGACTCGGGTACGGTTCGTTAGTGTGCACCCGGATTCAGAAGACACGTTCACACTAGCTAAACGTACCGTACTTTGACGTCAAACGAACCCGGGTGTGGACCTAAGTGCTAGTGTGAAAGCACCCTAAGTGTTGTGAAAAGGAAAGGCAACATTACAAAGCAGCAAATGCTGTACTGTCACAAATTTTGAATAAAAAAACAAAACAAACACGGGGAGAACATGCAAACTCCACACAGAAATGCCGACTTGGCCAGGTAGGATCTGAGCCAGTGACATTCTCGCTGTGAGGCAATGGTGCTAACCAATGGGCCTCCGTGCTGCCCTGATAAGGAAAGGGGAGGAGTAGGGGTGGAAGGGGGGATTCTTCAAGACGAAGATGGCTAAGGTAAGGCCCCTTAGGTAGTGCGTTTTAGTTTTAAAACGGCGTTTTAGCATGAAAACGATCCGCGTCCACACTAGCGTTTCACCCAGCGTTTCTGAACAGATCTCCGTCCACACTACTCCACCAGAAACGTATATCACGTGACCATTAGCGCACTCTGGGCATGCACGTTCAAGTATAAACGGGAAGCATGTGTCTCCCTCGGCATTTGGTTATTGTTAGTCAACAAACGCTGGTTGAACGATGAACGCGATGGCAAAGAAAGCAAGAGAGGTCTTTTTGTGGACAGACGACGAGGTCGAGTTGTTACTCAAAGTAACAAATTAATATAAAACATCCATGGCTATCAAAAATACAGTGTTTTTTTTTTTTGTGAAGGCTGGTCTGTCGTCTGCCGGTGGCCTTATAGTCATGTGCGCTTGACGAATAAGGGAAGGATACGCAATGACCCAAAAGCCCCAAATCACGTAGGGAATCTCAGCAGCCACGCCTCCGTTTTCAAATGTCTCCGTTTCCCTCCATCCACACTGAGACGGAGCAGCAGCGTTTTAGAATGAAAACGGCCTCTCCAGTGATTCCAAAACGCTCCGTTTTTGCAGCTCGAAAACTCCGGCGTAGTGTGGACGGATGTCGTAACCGTAGCAAAACTTATGCGTTTTAAAACGAAAACACACTAGTGTAAACGGGGCCTACGATACTCTGGTTATTTATAGTAATTTAGGAATTGTCTGATTGGTGGATCATGCATTAGCTAATGAGGACCAGCTGCTATCAATCATAAGCGCGTGCTCCTCTCGAAATTAGTTTGTAAAATAAACTTCACTTGTTTTACTGTGTGCACTGAAATGCAAGTGAAAGTAAATTTAGAAATCACTTTTTTAAATTTACATTTTCCATACTGTCCCAGCCTTTTCTCATTTGGGGTTGTATATTATACAGGTGAGCTTTTTGCAAAATCATCTCATTTAATAACGAGTTGTGAATCCAAACAGAGCTATTTAATTCACAGTGAATTGTCTTCAAAACACAATATATATTGCAGAAAATCTAAACATTGTTTTTCTTCAAAAATGATGCATCTCTACACTAAATCATAGTGAAACTGTATAATAGCATAATAGCAGCTTATACGCTAGATCGTCTAAAACATATTTATAGCTAAATGCCTCGACACATCCGGTTTATTGGCACAGGCATCTGAAGGAAACTCTATCGTCCCCTGGAGTCCTGTGGTTTGTTACTCTTTCAGCAGCAAGAACTTAAATTATGTCCTATAATTATAGATGTATGTTTCTGACTACTGTAGATTATTCCGGGACGCAAGGAAGTATTTTAAAATCGAAAGAGCCTACATCAACCTTGAAGAAACAATCCAACCCTTTCACACTCGACCAATACCAAACACCGACAAATAAGTACGCGCGCCCCAGTGCTGCCAGGACCAAATCCTAGCAACTAAATACACACATTCTATACCAGATTAAACCCTAGCAACTAAACACATACATGCGCACACACGCACAGTGCTGTGTTCAAGGCTCTCCTGTTACTGTTTTAATAGGGAATTTGAGAGTGTGTGGAGGCCCAGGGGCGAAGGCTGTCTCTGCACATGATCGCCCGCAACTAATACATCCCACAACTGCACATGAGTGTGATGGAGCCGCTGCCCATATCACTGTGGAAACAGGTGCTCTCTACAGCCCAGCAGATGTCCCATAATGCCGCTGCGAAAACGGCCTACTAATATCCGTGCAAAGAAACAATGCATGATGCCCTGCCAAGGTGGTCCGACTTCTGTTTATTGTTGACGGTGGTATGTGTGTGTGTGCATGAGTCAGACTCATTTCCATCCCAGGCTTATTATTGATACATACTCCTGCGTACGATTATGGAGAGCGTGAAATACATCCCAGGAGCTACGTTTTTTCAAGCGTTTGTTTTCGTGAATCCACCAGAGGGCGCTGTTTATGCTTTTTCAGATCTCAAATTTCTCTCGCAAGTGCCATTCATGCCTGCTTTTCTCATGTAAATCGACTGATTGACCGATGCCATTCCTAAACCCAACCGATAGTGTTTTCAAATGTACAGACTGACC
>CAIGQQ010033255.1:5434737-5446322 GCA_903798035.1 Danio albolineatus
TGTGTGTGTGTGTGTGTGTGTGTGTGTTCATTTTACATTCAGAGATAGTGAAGAAGGGGGCTAGAAAGGAGGGTCACCGTATCTTTCAGCAGCTGAGTGAAATCACGAAGGCACATCATTATTAACATAACTGCTGTGACACAGCTTTGACCCTTGACCTCTCCTGGCTCCTTGGTTCACAGTGGAGACAGATCATCTCTGTAGCGTCTCACGGCTCCCGTGTCGGAGACTCCAGCCTTAAAGGGGTATTATATTAATATTCCAGATTTATCTTTAGTTTAGGGTTAGTTGCATGTAATTATACATAATTAATTTAAATAACTAGTACATGAAACATATGTAACACACCTTAAAATAAATTGTTACACATTTTCATTTCTAGTGTAAACAGGCAGTTGTGAATGTACTTTGAGAATGCATACCTGTCAACATTGGGATGTGAAAATAAGGGATGTGTCCACCATAATAAGGGACCCCCCTCACTCACACACATACACTACGATTTTAGCCTACCCAATTCACCTGAACCGCATATCTTTGGACTGTGGGGGAAACCGGAGCACCTGGAGGAAACCCACGTGAACCACGGGGAGAACATGCAAACTCCACACAGAAACACCAACTGACCCAGCTGAGGCTCGAACCAGCGACCTTCTTGCTGAGAGGCGAAAGCACTACCTACTGCGCCACCGTGTCGCCCCATCTTTGCCATGATGACAGTGAATAATATTTGACTAGATATTTTTCAAGACACTTCTATACAGCTTAAAGTGACATTTAAAGGCTTAACTAGGTTAAATAGGTTAACTAGGCAGGTTAGGGTAATAAGGCAAGATATTGTATAATGATGTTTGTTCTGTAGACTATCAGGAAAAACAATTGCTTAAAGGGGCTAATAATTTTGACCTTAAAATGATTTTAAAAAAATGAAAACCTGCTTTTATTCTAGCCGAAATAAAACAAATAAGACTTTCTCCATAAGAAAAAATATTATCAGACATACTGTGAACATTGCCTTGCTCTGTTAAACATTATTTGAAAAATATTTAACATTTAAAAAGAAAAAAAAAATCAAAGTGGGGCTAATAATTCTGAGTATATATATATATGTTTATTTATTTATTTTTGTCATAAGATTTTGGATATTCTCTTTGGAGAATACCTGGAACCGTGCCGGCCGTGCTTCACGGAGGATGGATGAACAATCACACAATTAAACTTTGATCGGAAACATCTGACAATTCATTTTAATTAAAACTTAAAAAGAAAAGAAAAGGAAAAAAAAAAAAGTCCCTTTCAGCCAATATTGAAACCAGTTCCAATAGCTGACATAACTTGATGAAACGCTAAAAGAGAGAGTCTGCTTATTGTGAAAAGAAAGTATGAGTAATTCCATCTCGAACTGAAAGCATAGCAATATTTCCCAATATGTTTGGGAATGTGTGTGAATGAGTGTGCATGGATTTATAAAGGGATTAATAAAGGGACTAAGTCAAAAATAAAATGAATGAATGAATTAATTAATGTTTTAAGCCAATCCAACAAAAAAGAAAAAAAATGACAGCTTCAAAAAAATTAAATAAAAAAATATTTTATTCCAGCCATTTAAGTAAATCAAAGTTCAGGAAAAGAAAAAAAAAAATCAAAGAACTATTGTGAAATTGTCCTTGTTCCATTAAACTGAAAGAGACTAGAAATTTTCACATGGAAGGCTAACAATTGTGCCATTGATTGTACATGTATTTTAACAAGATTTAATTTTAGAGTGAATTTTACCTGATCTTTTCATTGGATTAAGCATTTTCATTATTTTGTTTTAACTTTATTTACTTTTCAGATTTCTTGTTGTGCTTTTTTAAACACGCAACCACATTATTTAAACATTAATTAACATTATATTTAAGCTGATAATATATTTATGGCTTTAATATTATTTGTAGAACTGACTTCGTGTCACATGATTCTTAAGTTTTAATTCAAATTAAAAAAAAATTAATGCTCCCTTTTAGCCATGTTGATGTTATTATTCACTCTTCAGTGATTTTTATTTTTATTTTTTAAAAATATTTCCTAAATGATGTTTAACAGAGCGAAGAATTTTTCACAGTATTCCCTATAATATTTTTTCTTCTGGAGAAAGTCTTATTTTAATTAATTAATGTTTTAAGCCAATCAAAAAAAAAATGACAGCTTCAAAAAAAAATTATAAAAACAATATTTTATTTCAGCCAAACTTAAGTAAATAAGAATTACTTCAGGGGGAAAAAATCATCAAATATTTTTTGTGAAATTGTCCTTGTTCTGTTAAACTGAAAAAGACTAGAAATTTTCACATGGAGGGCTAACAACTGTGCTCTTGATTGTAAATGTATTTTAACAAGATTTTAGAGTGAATTTTACGTAATCTTTTTATTAGATTAAGCATTTTCATTATTTTGTTTTTATCTTTATATACTTTTTCAGATTTCTTGTTGTGCTTTTTCAAAAATGCAACTGCATTATTTAAACATTAATTAACATTAAATTTAGGCTAATCATATATTTATGTCTTTAATTTTATTTGTAGATCTGACGTCTTGACACATGATTCTTACGTTTTATTTCAAACTAAAATAGATTTTTTTAATGCTCCCTTTCAACCATGTTGATGTTATTATTCGCTCTCCAGTGATTTTTTTTTCTTTTCTTTTTCAAATATTTCCCAAATGATGTTTAACAGAGCGAATTTTTCACAGTATTTCCTATATTATTTTTTCTTCTGGAGAAAGCCTTATTTGATTTATTTTGGCTAGAATGAAAGCAGTTTTATTTATTTTTTAAACAATTTTAAGATTATGAGCCCCCTTAAGCAATATTTCTTTGGAACAGAACAAACCACTGTTAGACAACGACTTGAATTAACCTAATTAAGCCTTTAAATGTCACTTCAAGCTGAATACTAGTATCTTAAAAAATATCTAGGCAAGTAATATGTACTTTCATCATGGCAAAGATGAAAGAAATCAGTTATTAAATCTATTATGTTTAGAAATGGGTTGGGAAAAAAATCTTCAAAATTTTTGGAAAAATATACAGGGGGCTAAAAATTTAGACTACAGTTGTATATTAAAACCAGTTCCACAACTGACAAAACTCGAAGATGAAGAAAAATAGTGATGAAAATCTAAAAGAGAGAGTCTGCTTAATGTAAAAAAAGAAAAAGAAAAAAAAGTATGAGCGATCTCGAACCGAAAGCAATTAAATAGCCGTTACGGGGGTCTGGTGACATGTGTTCGGTGTTGGTGAAACGCATAGCCCTTCATAAGCCTGAATAATATGTGGAAACGCTGCGGCATTTGTTGTGCTGTCGGCCTGCCATCTGATAGACACTATCCTCTTACACAGACGAGCCTCTCCGTCGCTGGACGCATTCACAACTGCTGCCAGGGCCCAATAAATCAGACACTATCAAAGAGGCCATGTAACGCTTGCCGGATTGCGGCATATGTGGAATCGGGGCCTGTCTGTCAGCGCTGGTTGAGCCAGTCAGGGGCGCGGGGTGGAGTTCAGCGGGACGTCCCGGCTCTAATACCAACCATGTGTGGATTGCCGCGTGGGGCGCTACCTGCTTTCATCCAACTGTCGGCTGACCCGAAAATGAGGGGAGCCTATATCGCTTTCGAAAGGGGTTTGATAAAGAGGGATGGGTTCTTAAATGCTCACATAAACAACAGGCCAAAGTTAAGGAGAAGATTTAACATGATGAAATTAAAAGAATTAAGGATGTTTAGTCATTTTCGACAAGCAACTACGCTCTAAAAAATATTGCTTAGACCAAACAAAAAAATTTAATGCAACAGTTTGCATCAATATATTCAAGTTACGACAGCATCTAACAAAATGAAGTTCAGACAACAAACGTTTTTATGTTAGCCAAATGACCTTTTCCTCTTTAATCAGAGGCATTTTTAAATAGCAAACTATATTTTTTTTAAAGTTGAGTGTTTTTTTTTTTTATTTAAAAATAAATCCAGTGTTATGTACTTAATTACCATAATTATACAAGCAAGTTTTCAAGTTTAGAACCTCAAATAAATTAAGTAGCTAAAATTGTTAATTTTTTTGGATATTTTAAAAAATACTGTTCGTTTAGTTGCTTGTAAGAAACACTTTCAACAACAACATTTTGGTTTTCCAGTATTTTTTTAATTTGTTTTAAATCACAGTTTTTTAGTATTTTACAAAACGAAAATGTGTACTGTCTCATATAAATAGTACGAAAAATAACAAAAACACCAGTGTGTAGACTTAAAGTGCAACATAAAGAGCAAAATCTACTCCGATATAAGTAGAGACTTCAGCAAATAATGTTCTTGAGACACATTGCTTTTGCACTGGGCTTCAACCATGATGGTTTCCATCTTGTGGTTCGGTTCCAAAGTAGACTGATCACCAGTTATGGCAATTGCCATCACTTGCCTTTCAGGGTCCTCCTCAAATTCTTGTGCAGTCTTGTAAAGCAAGAAAAAGTCAAAAACACTGCTAACATCAACTGTATTTACCAGGAGTAGCCAACACTCTAGTGGAATGGAGAAATTTGATTTGGAAATTAAATAAAACTCAGATATCTCACCTTAAAATGGTCTTTGTGCCAAACAGTCTGCATAAAACTTGTCCGGACTAGCTTCTTGTTTGTTCAATGGGGGAGGAGCTTTGAAATCCAGAACTCCATTTGTGTGGAAAAATTGAGTTATCAAGCCAATTTCGTTGGGTTGCTACAAGTTAAATATCGTTTCAAACTAATTGACAGACATATTTACCTTTAAATTAGCTGCATTTGTTAGTTGATGTAATGATCAATATTTCCTGTTGTGAAAACGTAATAAAATTATTCTGACAACTTAAAAGTTTTAATCTAATCGCCAATTTAAAATTTTTAAGTTACAACAATGTATTAGACTATATAGTGGTAACAGACCTCTTGAGTTGTTTTTTAGTGTATATTTGATATAAAGTTCATTATTCCACTGTATAACCCAATAAGTTGAGGCAACTCAAATCATTTCAGGAAACCGATTGCAACAAATCATTTAAGTTCAAAAACGAATACTAATGAGTGCTGTGAACTTAATCCATTTGAGTAAACAAAGCAATTTGAGCACAGTAAAACCTGATAAATGAAGAGAACTCAAGCCAACTGAGTACTGTAAAACCCAATAAGTTAAGGCAACTCAAACCATTTGAGGAAACCGATTGCTAAATCAGCAATGGTGTAAAGCAATGTTTCTCAACTGGTGGGTCGCGACCCAAAAGTAGGTTGCAGGAACATTTTCAGTGGGTCGTGGAGTGTGTGGTCAAAAAAACAACAAAAGTTTAATTTTAACTTGTTTTGCGTATACCGGACTTTTATTTTGAAATGCGCGCACGACAACCGATCCCTTTGGAATCGACGTGGAAAGTGTCACGTTGCCAAGCCACATAGAGAGTCAGCTGGTGGAGCTGTCATGTGATAAGACGCTGAAAAAGAAATTCAGTGAAGTAAGCCTCTCCCAGTTTTCGCGATCTGAGAGTGCGATCAAATCCATCCTATTCAGAACTACGTACTGTATTTGTATGAAAGTGGCTTCTCTTCCTTGGTGCAGCTTGACTCCAAGCAAAGGAACAGGTGGGACATAGAGCACGATCTTCGGGTAGCACTGTCTACCATCACCCCTGACTTTGAAACTCTTATCACATCAGTAAAGCACATCCTCGGTTATCTCATTATCTTCCCAAATTACTGTTAAGTGAAACATATGTTTATAATTGCTGTCATATTAGATGTAAATGTAATGTAATGGTTATGTAATGGTTGTAATGTAATGTAATGGTTATAAATATTTTAATCATTTTACAATTTGCTGGTTTGTTCTGTTGAACAGGATCAGTGTTAATGTTTTTTATAACAGTTCAGTTTTGTTTATGGTAACAACCTTTCCTCACCCTAACCACTGTTTACAGTGTTTGTCGTTTTTACTCTGTAATATTTCTATAATTTGATACATTTTGTTGAATGTCAGTAATAAAATATTGTTTATTTGTAAGTCTTGCTGATTTTCTCATGATTTTTCTGTCACTACTTGTGTATGTTAACAAATAAATACAAATTAATTATAATTCCTAAAATTATATTACAGTTCCTAAAAATTTGGGTCGCGGCTTGATGACCATGTAAAAATGTGGGTCCCGTGGCCAAACCAGTTGAGAACCACTGGTGTAAAGTAACTAATTAGTTCTGTAGTCAAAAGTATTTCTCCAACATATTTTCAGATGGAGCAGCATTTACACAGAGCCGTAGTTCACTGACAAACTACACAGTATTGCGTTCATAGCACAGGCAAATTAAGGAATGATATTAAATAATAAATGATAATGATAATAACAATGAAGATCATCATTCTGCAAATGCTGCTATATCTGAAAGCATGTGAAAACACCACATTCGATAACATGTTTTTATTCCACACTAGTGTGAAAATGTGAAATTATTACTTAGTTGTGTGTTTATTAGTCATGTTGAAGCAATGAAAGCAGTTGAATCTTCTATTTATTCGGCAACTGCTACATTTACCAGGATCTAGAAATATTCAAATAAAATAGATCAGTAAAATACAGAAAAAGCATTTATTCTTGGCAGTGCTGTAAAGTAACTACAAATACTCAAACTACTGTAATTGAGTTGTTTTTCTCAGGAATTGTACTTTACTGAGTAGTTCTAAAAATGTGGACCTTCCGAATGGATGCTTAAGTCTATTTAACTGATTATATTTGAATTACATTACAACATCCATGCTGTAAAAGAAATTTGAAAATAGTCACATAAAGCTTTTACCAGAAGTTCATCATTGGCTGAAAAACATGAGCTGTGCATATAGCCCATTGGGTTAAACAAAGGCAAGTTAGGTTAATTAGGCAAGTCATTGGGCTACAGTAGTTTAAAATTTTTGTCAATTGAAGAAAAAATAAATAAATAATTAAATAATTATGAAAAATATGAACCTGTAAATTATATATTTTATTTAATTAAAGCTGCTTTTATTCCAGACAATCTAAAATAAATAAGAATTTCTTCTGAAGGAAATAAAATATTATAAGAATTACTGTGAAGATTTTCTTGCTCTGTTATTTGATAAAAAAGTAAAAATAACAGGAGCTAACAACTGTGCCTCCAATTTTATGTAATTATGTAATTTTTCTATTTTTTTATGTTTGTCAACTTTTCATAATTATTTTTGTACTTTTTCATATGGTATGTATTTATCAACAACCTTGTTCATTAACATTACAATTAGTGATATTTATTTATGGCTTTAATTTTAGTTGTAGAAAACATAATAACCCTGACTCAGTCATTATATCATTATAATATGCTTATAGAAGCAATAAACTTTTTCTTTTTTTCTTTTTATCAATGTTGAAAACAATTATGCTTATTAATATTGTGGAAAAATATTGTATTTATACTGTAAGCTTAACTGCTTTCAACATTGATTAAAATAAAAAAATAAAAATATTATAGTACCCATAAGGGGGTCACTATGATTTTGAAATGTTTTTAAATAAGTTTCTCCTGCTTAAGGCTGCATTTATTTAATCAAAAAATACAGTACAAATTGTAAAATTGTGAAATGTTGTTGCACTATAAAATAACTGTTTTAAAGTAGTTCATAATTGTATAATTTATTCCAGTGGTTTTAATGATGAATTCGTTACACCAGTCTTCCAGTCATAATTTGTTATTATTATTATTATTATTATTATTATCATTATCATTATCATTATCATTATCATTATCATCATCATCATTATTATTATTAGTATTATCATTATCATTATTAGTATTATTATTATTATTATTATCATTATCATCATCTTTAGTATTATCATTATCATTATTATAATTATTATTATCATTATCATTATCATCATTATTATTATGATTATTATTAGTATTATCCTTATCATTATTATTTTTATTATTATTATTATTATTATTATTATTATTATTATAATTATTGGTAATAGTAATAAAAGCAATAGTGAATGGTGTAATAACATACAGTAAGTAATAGATACATTTTTAATAAATAAGTATTTAACATTTTAATAGACTTACATTCAATAAAAGCAGTCTTGATGTATAGAATAATTTATTTAAAATTATAAAAGTTAATAATAAAAAAAAAAACTGACCCCAAACTTTTGATATATAAATATATAATTTGTTTTTAAAACATTAATTTTACCATCCACAGTGACATATTATTTATAGAGTGCATCATATTTTACATAGCACATTAGTGAGGTTATATTTATAGAGTAAATGATTATATTTTCTCTTATTTATGAGCCGTCATCAGCAGTTAATGCAGTCTCAGTTGTTGAAATGCTCATTTGTATGAAGTGAGACACACATTTGACCATGTCACAAAGTTTGAGACGACCCTCGCTGTCAGCTGTGGTTTTAAGTTCCTCAGAAACTCACACTAACATTTCAGACTCTCTCTCTCTCTCTCTCTCTCTCTCTCTCTCTCTCTCTTGCTGCTTTGTATTTAAGCTTTGCGCTCTATCTTTCCCCTCTGGAGCTTCAGAGACGATCAAACTGTGTTTCTGTTCAAGAATAACTTTGTCTTCTAGATCTCTCGCAGGAGTCTGATTGTCTCCTGTGTAACTTGAGTGATGCTGATTACATTTATGATTCTTTTTTTTTTTTAACTCATGCTGTGGTGAATGATTTATGCATTCCTCAGCTATAAGACATTCTTATTCCTAAACCAGAAAGTAATATAATGTAATAGGAACTGGAAATCAAGGTTTTAAAACAGAATTTGTAAATACATAGTACTATTAAAGTTACTACTTAATTACTACAACAACTACTACTACTACTATTACAACTACTACTACTACTACTACTACTAATAATAATAATAATAATAATAATAATAATACATTATTTTTACTATTATTATTATTATTATTATTATTATTATTATTGTTGTTGTTGTTGTTAATGTTGGCGTAATAACTACAACAACATCAATAATAATAATAATACTTGATATAATAGTTCATATAATAGTTGATTTAAAAGACAGTAAGTTAATCAAACATTTAAGTATTTTTGTGTTCTATTATGTATTCTATTCTATTTATTTAATTTTGGTTAACATTAGTTTTGACATACATGTTTACTATTATGTAATTATAGTTCATACTACGCACTGTAAAACCCAAAAAGTTAAGATAATTGCAAAAAAAAAAAACATTTAAGTTCGAAAACTAATCCTAATGAGTACTGTGAACTTAATCCATTTGAGTAAAAATGAAGTAATTTGAGCACAGTAAAACCTTATAAATGAAGAGAACTCAAACCAAGTACTGTTAAACCCAATAAGTAAAGACAACTCAAACCGTTTAAGGAAACTGATTGCTACAAAGCATTTTGAGTTAAAAAAAAAATCTATATAATTTATTAATCAATATTATGTTATTATTATTATGATATTACTTATGTTACAGTAGACAAATTTGTGCATTAAAATACTTAACAGATTAATAATAATAGTTATTAATTAATTAATTAATTATTATTAAATAAAATAATTATTTTATTGCATAAATATAGCTAGTTTTACTGGTTAAAGTAATCTAATAACATTAATAATAATATTAATAATAATTATTATTATAACATTTGTAACATAGCTAACATTATAATATAAATGATAATAATAATAATAATAATAATAATAATAATAATAATAATAATAATAATAATAATAACAACAACAATGCATATTATTATTATTATTATCATTATTATTAGTAGTAGTAGTAGTAGTTGTAGTAGTAGTAGTAGTATTGTTGTTGTTGTTATTGTTTATATTAATAATAATAATAATAATAATAATGATAATAATAATAATAATAATAATAATAATAATAATACATAGTATTGTTATTATTATTATTAAAATATTAAAAATATTACTTAAACTATTATTATTATTATTATTATTATTATTATTATTATTATTATTGTTATTACTATTAAGTATTTTTAATGCACAAATGTAGCTAATGTAAATAAAGTAATCTATTAATATTAATAGCATGATTATAAATACTGAATAATAAAGCAGTTTGTTATTCTTAGTTAATTACAAAAATACTATTTTTGGTATTATATTACATATTGTGTAATGTAACAATCAAAATAAAAAATAAAATAATAATAACAGTAAAAAAAATACAGAGCTAACTAAAACAATAATATTTCACCTTGTTTGAGAACTGATATAGAACAGTACGCTAATGCTCATGATAAGTGACCGCTCTGAGCCGTGTGCTGTGTTATTTGTGCAGATGTGCATCAGTGTCCTCCGTCCAGCTGAAGGTGACAAAGACTCCAGCTCATCGATCGCTGTCTGGCCTCCTCTCTGTTATCAAAAACTAACATCATTATCTGCTGACCTCTGACCTTTTCTGACGGACACAGGTGACAGCAGTGCTTACATCAGCGCCGCGAGGTGAGAGGGTCATTATTATCACATTATTCTCATCCTCTATCAGCCGCTGCGCTCTGTGTCGGATCAAACTCGTGCTCGTATCTCTGAACAACAAAAGACAGAACTAAACTGAGCTCTTGTTTTGTCAAAGAGGAGAGGATCGTGGCTCTTGTTACTGTGAGATTTACATAATAATAATTTAGGGATAATAATTTAAGAATAAAGTACATAAAGGAGGTTGTTAGCATAGATTAAAGTAATTTGGCTGTTGTATAAGACTGAAGTTCTTTATTCTGCGAAAACAGAACTGTATCCTGCTTATTAAACTGTATACTTGCCACAGAATATAAAAATTAGACACAAAACATTGTTCTAGGCTGTTATATTTAATCTAAAGCTGACGGAATCAAACCGGCTGAGTGAAGCTGATGGAGTATACACTAACCTGTGCATTATATAGTCAAAAGATGGCGCCAAACAGACAAAACTATACAGCTGACCGTATTTTAGACAGCTTCCCAACATTTTAGAAATCTACAACACTGGCAATTGCATAGCAACACCCTGGCAACCATAGAGATTCCATAACAAATCTTGGAAACCACTCTAGAATTTCTGTAACATGCTAGCAACCACTCTAGAAATTCAATAGAAACTAATTTTAAACCACCACTGAAATTCTATATTTAAACTCTAGCATTCATCCTAACAATTGCATAGCAACACCCTGGCAACTATAGAGGTTCCATAACAAAACCTGACAGCAACCCAAGAATTTCTGTGAAAACACATTAGCAACCATCCTAGAATGTTCATAGCAACACTCTGGAATCCACCCCAGATATTTCATAGCAATACCCTGGCAACCACTCGAACAATTGCCCAGCAACACCCTGGCAACCAACCTAGAATCTCAGCAACATACTGTATGCCTCATGAGTAAAAATGAATGCTTACCCAGGAATAAATTATTTATGGTAGCTTTTATTCACCACTGAAATTCTATATATAAACTCTAGCATTTACCTTAACAATTGCATGGCAACACCCTGGCAA
>CAIGQQ010033255.1:5517566-5550589 GCA_903798035.1 Danio albolineatus
ATTATTATTATTATTATTATTATTATTATTATTATTATTATTATTATGTATTTAATACCAATTAATATTTCTTAATATTATTGTTGTTGTTATTATTATTATTATTACTATTTTTGTTATTATTCATGTATTATTATCATTATTATTATTGTTATTTTTATTATTATTATTATTATTATTATTATTATTATTATTATTATTATTGTTATTTTTATTATTTTTATTATTATTATTATTATTATCTTTAAAAAATTAGCTATGAATTTGTTTGATATTTAGATGATATTAAGACATTTTTTTTCTTTTATTTTCATGACTACAGTTTTTATAGTATGAAGTGTATTACGTTTTTTGCTATCTTTAAAAATAAATATCTTAATGAATTAAAAATGAATAATTAAAATACATAATCTTTTATTTTTAAATTTAGACAAACTCGTGGGTATTTTTAAAGATACAATAATCATAATAATAATAATAAGAAGAAGAAGAAGAAGAAGAAGAAAAAGAAGAAGAAGAAGAAGATAAATATTCATTCATTCTTTTTCTTTTTGGCTTAGTCTCTTTATTAATCAGGTGTAACCACAGCGAAATGAACCGCCAACTTATCCAGCATGTGTTTTACGCAGCGAACGCCCTTCCAGCGGCAATCCATCACTGGGAAACATCCATATACACTCTCATGCACACACATACACCACAGGCAATTTAGTTTACCCAATTCACCTATACCACATGTCTTTGGAGTTGTGGGGCAAACCGGAGCACCCGGAGGAAACCCATGCAACCATGGGGAGAACATGCAAACTCACTGAAATGCCAACTGACCCAGCCAAGGCTCGAACCAGCGACCTTCTTGCTGTGAGGCGAGACAGCACCACTACTTCGCCCAAAATAATAAATAATTATTAATATTATTAATAATAATAATAATAATAATAATAGTAACAAATTTCAAATAAAAATGAATAATAATAATAATAATAACTGAATAAGAATTATAAATGAATAATAATAACAATATGGATGATAATAATAATGATAATAATAATATTAATAATAATAGCAATAAGTTGGCGGTTCATTCCACTGTGACCCCTGATTAATAAAGTGACTATGCCGGAAAAAAATGAATGAATAATAATAATAATAATAATAATAATTATTATTATTATTATTAGTAGTAGTAGTAGTAGTAGTAGTAGTAGTATCATTGATTTAATATGATTATCATTATAATTATTAATTTTTAATTTATTAAGAGATTGACTTTAAGAGCTCATTCAAATAACTGAACATACTTCATACTACAGAAACAAGAGTTATTAAAATTAAAGCTGAACATTCCTATAATGTGTTTATTTGCCTTTTTATTTGCCTCAGGCATGTGCATCTCCCATTTAGAGGACCTTCCTGGGTAAGATCAGACCAGGCCAGGCCCGCTTTACAGTCTGTTTCTTGCATGCGAAAGCCTTTATTAATTCTAAAGGAGAAACATCTTGAAATATGCCTTTTCGGAATATAAATTCTTATTAAATATTCCCAGATCAATGGGAAACAAACGTCTCTGCTGGGGAACGTTTCGGGGGAGAGGAACTGAAATGGAACACCACCTTTTTTTGTGGTATGTGTTTCTTGACAAATGGAGTTGTGTGTATTAGTCTGTTTCTATCAAAGGCTGATTGAAAACTGCATTGCTGTAGTTTGTTCACATTAATTGCAGCCATATGTTAATGCTCTGCTTTCTGTGCTTCTTCTGAAGGGAGTATTGATCTGGGTTATGAAAAGTCTGATCTGTCCACAGCAGAATTCAGTGATTGCTGCTTTTGTTACTCTGTTCCTCCTGAGATTGTACTTCCACAAGGATTTGATGCAGTCGTTCTACAGGTAAAACCTTGGGTGATACTTTACAATAAGGTTTCATTAGTTAATATATTTACTAACATGCTAATAATGAACTATACCTTTACAGGATTTATTAATAGTAGTTCGACATTTACTAATGCATTATTAAATCGGTGCTTAATGTGAACTAACAATGAACAACTGTATTTTATTAAATAACAATAACTAACATGAACCAATACTGTAATAAATAACCACCATAGGCTAATTCTGAAATGTAGCCCAATATACATTTCTGGAGATCACGGATAACGCGGCCAGAGGAATGTATGGCTGCATTTCGTCTTTAAAACGAACGCTACTGAGCGGTATGATGGCGTTCCTTTTCAAGCTACCAGCTGACTGCTTACCTCCGTATGGACGGATTTCCTGCTGCTACCAGTTTGTCCGGTAGCAGGCCATGTATGTTGGCGGACTTGAGACGCAGAGAGGAGGTAACCATGACGAGGGGGTTCAAGTCTGACGAAGAACAGTTCCAGAAAGCAGGTAAGACAAAAACAAAAGCCAAAAATTAAAACAAGCAAGTAAATAACAGGGTGAAAGTATGGTAAAGGCAAGGGGTTTTCTTTTTCTGGATTGTTTTAAAAACACTGTCGGTTGGGTTTAGGCAAGGGGGTGATCGGTTTAGGCAAGGGGGTCAATCTGTGCTTTTTTAAACACTATGGGTTGGGTTTAGGGAAGGGGGTTGGGGATCGGTCTGTTGTTCAGTCAATCAGTCAGTCGACAGCGGCCTTTGGTGGATTTACGTGAGAAGAGCAGGTGTGAATGCCACTCCCGAGAGAAATTTGAGATCCGAAAAAGTGTACACAGCGGCCCCTGGTGGATTCACAAAAACAGCAAAAATACGTACCTCCTGGGATGCATTTGGCACTCTCCAGAAATGTATGCAGGGGTACATGATCAGTATGAGCCTGGGTTGATATAAGTCCATATTAATACACTGAAAATGTAACTGATTACTTTTTATATTGCATTACTGATAATATTGTAATCTTACATATTTAAATGTGTAAAAGGTACCATTTTAAACAATAATGTCATCAAACCTGCTGATCGCACTGGACACTTTCTCAAGGGCTTATCTGAGGATCCAGTAATGTAACATTAAGACCTAGAATACAGTGTATCCCATAAATGCAGTGTGAAGCCCCCTAAAGAGTAACTAATTTCTAATAACCAGTGTTGGGGAAAGTTACTTTTGAAAGTAGTGCATTACAATATTGAGTTACTCCCCCAAAAAAGTAACTAATTGCGTTACTTAATTTTTAAGGAAAGTACTGCGTTATATGTGACGATTTTGTTCTGTTTGACTTTTTGGATGGAACTTAACGGATCCACTTCTCTTTTTCGATGAGTTCAAAATAACAAGAATCCATTGCAACAATGTAAGTCGCTGGCCTGCCATGTCTGTTTCGGACTGTCTGTAGTGATGATGGGTGTTTTGCGAATTAATCGTTAGTTTTAACCGGATCTTTTATGTCAACCGGTGAACCAGTTCATTAAATTTAACAGCGCTGTAGTGAAATGGTTTGCTAACGTACCGGATACCCCCCTGACTTGAAATAAACTCATATGCCAAGTCATTCAGCTATTAGAACAGTACACCGATTCATTTGCTGTGAAAAAAAAGATCTGATGATGATGATGATGACTGTCTGTTCCTTGCAGCACACTCTCTCTGAGTGTGTGATTTAACATAAGGGCATTTTTATTCTGCAATATGTTTTGTAAAAGCCATTTAAGCAAGGTAAAAAGTAACTTGCGTTACATTTTTTTAAAACTAACTCAAATGATAATACTTATTTTCAAAAGTAATGCGTTATATTACTCGTTACTTTAGAAAAGTAATATTATTACGTAACGCACATTACTTATATTGCGTTACCCCCAACACTGCTAATAACTGAATTCTTTTATCTTTGTCATGATGGCAGCACATAATATTTTACTATATATACTTGTCAAGATACTAGTATTCAGCTTAAAGTGACGTTTAAAGGCTTAAATGGGTTAATTAGGCAAATTGGGCAAGTCATTGTACGACGCGGGTTTGTTCTGTTGACAATGGAAAACAAATAGTGCTTAAGAGGGCTAATAATAGTGACCTTAAATTAGTTTAAAGATTAAAACTGCTTTCATTCCAGCCGGAATAAAACAAATAAGACTTCAGAAGAAAAAATATTATGGGAAGCCAGGGCTTAATTTGTGCCGAAACACGCCAGATCCAGAACCTCTGAAATCTGAAATCCCTCTCCTTAACCGCCCTCCTCCCCAGTCCACTGTTCACTTTCTTCCATGACTCCCCAACCCTCTTCACTTTTGTCCGCGACAAACCCACCAACAATCCATTTTAAACAACAATAATGTCATCAAACCTGCTGATCGCACTGGACACTTTCTCAAGGGCTTCTCTGAGGATCTAGCAATGTAACATTAAGACCGTCTGTATCCCCAGAGGAGCATAAATACAGTGTGAAGCACCCTAAAGAGTGTAAATCATTTCTAAACATTTATAATAAGTGATTTCTTTTATCTTTGCCATGATGACAGCACATAATATTTGACTAGATATTCTTCAAGATACTAGTATTCAGCTTAAAGTGACATTTAAGGGCTTAACTAGGTTAATTAGGCTAATTGGGCAAGTCAATGTATGACGATGGTTTGTTCTGTAGACAATGGAAACAGATATTGCTTAAGAGGGCTAATAATAGGGTCCTTAAATTAGTTTAAAGATTAAAACTGCTTTCATTCTAGCCGAAATAAAACAAATAAGACTTTTTCCAGAAGAAAAAATATTATAGGAAACACTGTGAAAAACTCCTTGCTCTGGTAAACATCATTTGGGAAATATATATAAAAATAATAATAATTATAGGATTGTACACAATAACAACTGTATTGTGCCTTCAAATGTGTTCAAAAGTACCACTTTAAACAATAATAATGTCATCAAACCTGCTGATTATACTGGACACTTTCTCAACTAACATCTCAACTAACATCATGTAACATCAAGAGCGTGCGTATGCCAGGAGGAGCGTGAATACAGTGTGAAGCACCCTAAAGAGTGTAAATCATTCTTCCTGCTGTCAAAGGCAGAAGAAGTTGTGCTTTTGGCTGATTAGTTTACTGGCAGAGCTTTTCCCGATACACAGCCGATGGACTCGGGGGGCTGCACATCCTGAATGGGTCCAAGTGAGTGGGAGTTGAAATCCGCGCTGATGGATGGCTGGTAAGGGGCCAGCGCTCCGGATGGGAATGGCTGCCCGGCGATGGGATGCTCTCCCAAAAATCCCCCCCGGTCGCAGCTGCCACGTCAGTCACCTGAGCATTCCTGCTTTTTTTTTTCAGACAAACTGCAATCAGGCCCTCGGCGGCTGACCTGACAAATTGATTTGGAAATCCTTCTGACGATCCGTCGCTGCTTCGCATTCCCTCTGCGGTCACATTGAGACCAGTGAAAAAACGGTTTTCGTTATCGTTCCTGCTCGTCCGGGAAAATGATCAACGGATGGGCTGGAAAGTGAACGATTATACTTAGGAGGACAAAAAAAGAGAGTGCATTCTTTTTTTGAAAGTGTAGCAGAGATGCTGGTGACAGCGGAACTAATCATGGATGGTGGGAGGAAAAAAAAAGGAAGACGTTTAGGATAATAGCGCAGTGTTGCAGTAAAATAGACCTGTCACGACATTTATGTGCTTCACACATCTACACTAATTGATCACATGTACATGTACACATGATTGTTTACTTTAAAGGGCACCTATTTTATCCAAGAATGTGTCTGTAATGCCGAGTTCAGACTGCATGATTTTAGCCCCGATTTTGACTGGCCGACAGGTTTTGAGAAATCGCCGACAAATGCCTGAAATCACAGGCAAATCGGTGCTCGTGCACGCGAGTGACAATCACACAGTGTGAACTATCAAAGACGCAATCTGAGAGAATCGCCGATGAGATATTTGGCGTGCTGAATATCTGGAGCTGTCATAACATCGGCGATCGCCTACAGCCAATAAGAGAGCAGCTTCTACTAGTGTGGGTACCTGCAGGCCAGCAGGAGGTTGGAGGAGAAGATAAAAGCGCTCATTTTCAGTTTATTCAGACACAAGAAATGGAGGGAAAATTAGTGTAAATTTGGCAGGAGCTCCCCTGTCTGTTTGACATGTCATGTGAGAAAATATCACAACCCAACCCGGTCAAAAAATAACAAAGTTGAGGAGAAATTGCTAATTCCCGTCAAAGCCAGGTGAGCAAATATTTCCAGTTTCTACCCCATTAAAGGCTTCTTTCTCGTTATGAAGTTAATAACAAAAGATATACTACGTGTTTTTGGGTGTGAGACGTAGTTTGGACAAAGTTGTCGGGGATTCTTCCTATTTTGAAGTCATGCAGTGTGAAACTCCCTGTCGCCGATCCATCTTGCTGTGTAAACAAAGCAGCAACAAAACGCTAGCCCAGATAGTCTTGCAGTGTGAAAACATGTGACACGACTACTTTGAAATCATGCAGTCTGAACTCGGTATTAGGGATGGGCGATACCAATATTTTTGTTTTTATTTTTGTTGATATTAAGTATTTTAAGACAAATATCATCCATATCGATACTTAAATCGATACTTATCAATACTTAAATGAAATGTTTTGAAGTGATTTTTTAAAATAATGTTTATCACCTTTATTATTATTATTATTATTAAATAAAACACGATTATTTTTTACATTTATTAAAATTACAGAACTATAATTGGTTAAACAGCACCATATATAATAAAAATAATAGACTGCACAGCTGAATTTCTTCACCTTATTTAACGGTCAAAGCTGCAGAACTTTGGATTGAATCATAGATTTAAGTTGCAATATTTATTTGTGCTTCCTGATTTTTATCCGTTTCCAGGTTTTTGTGAAGGAACAACAGAATGTTGATTTTTTTTTTTACCCCTTTAGTTGATTATTTTTACGATAACTCCAAATTATTCTTCGTTTACGTTCAGTCATGATGCTGACAGCTATGCTCTCGAGTTTTACAACCCGCGCTGGGTGTGTGTGGTGTCTGTTCCAAAACTGCCGTGAGAAAACACTGACCTATCAGCAGAGATACAGTGGAAGAATATTATAGTTCCCATTGGTGTTCCTATTTAAGTAAATATTTATATAATATGCGGCGCTATAAAAATATTTAGAAATTTCAAAATCTCTGATCACCCAGTAAGAAAACCCCCCCAGAAAATATCGATACTTTTATTTAAGGATCGATCCTTTTTATACATTCCCATTATCGAAAATATCGATACTTCAAGATCGAGCCACCCATCCTTAGTGTCTGTAAAGTTTCAGCTCAAAACAGGTCAAATCAGATTATTTATTATAGCTAACAGAATATTGGAATTTACTGCTCTAAACAATATGTAGCCAGTTTTGTTGCCTGTGCTTGCTAGTTCTCCTCACCCACCTGTCAGAGTGTGCCTCTATCTCTGCCTCGGCTGCATCGGATAAACAGCACAGTTACAGACATCAAGGAAGCAGATCTCACGTAACGTTTGTGAGAAATACTATAGTAAGAACTGCCCCAATAGCTGTTTGATGTATTTGTTGTGGAGCTAATTCAAGCCTTTCTGACACGATGAGTCACACATGGCATTACAACGTTTACACACACACACAGCGCGGGCGTTTGGCTTTGCACTGTTTTTGCACTGCAAATGTGACAGGATACACGTTAATATCCACTGCTGTATGGATATCTGTTATGTTGATGTACAAATAAACCTGATTTAATGTCCACAAACCGGGATTGAAGCGTCTTCTTTTACAGTTGTACTAACATGCGGCTGTGGCGATAAAAACGGTAAAATCGCTGTAATTCATTACAAACATGCACTGTTTTAAAAACACTTGTGAAACTCATTCTTGATTACATTTGATGATGATTGATGATCACAGAGAGCTGAACAGATCTTTTAATCCCAGTTGCTTTGTGTACGTCATGGCTTGTTGTTTTGATTATACTCATTATTACAGAGACATGTTAATACCAGACAGTCAATCAAATCAGTGGATGGGAAAACCCAATGCTATCTCACGGCAATTCGTAACTTTTGATTTAGTGGCTAATTCATATGAATTCGTCAACGCTATCTCACGGCAATTCGTAACTTTTGATTTAGTGGCTAATTCGTATGAATTCGTCAACGCTATCTCACGGCAATTCGTAACTTTTGATTTAGTGGCTAATTCGTATGAATTCATCAACGCTATCTCGCGGCAATTCGTAACTTTTGATTTAGTGGCTAATTCGTATGAATTCGTACGATCTAATTCGTACAATTTAGTACGATTTGCTCATCACCCAATGACGGTTGGGTTTAGAGGTGGGGTTGGGTGCCACTCCTCCTTTTTTAGATCGTACATTTTCGTACGACTGAATTTTTCGAATTATCCACTAAACTGGCAAAATGTAAAATGCTTACGTTTTCTCGTGAGGTCAGGTTGGAAAACCACACTCCTACATCATGTTGCGGAGGTCATCAAAATGGGAGGATCCTATTTTAACGTCAGGAAATTTTTAAAAATATACAAAAATTGTAGGGCGCCACGGTGGCGCGTGAGTAGCACGTTCGCCTCACAGCAAGAAGGTCGCTGGTTCGATCCCCGGTTGGGGCAGGTCCCGGTTGGGCCAGTTGGCATTTCTGTGTGGAGTTTGCATGTTCTCCCCGTGGTTGCGTGGGTTTCCTCCGGGTGCTCCGGTTTCCCCCACAGTCCAAAGACATGCGGTACAGGTGAATTGGGTAAGCTAAATTGTCCATAGTGTATGTGTGCGAATGAGAATGTATGGATGTGTTTCCCAGAGATGGGTTGTGGCTGGAAGGGCATCCGCTGCGTAAAACAAATGCCGGATAAGTCGGCGGTTCATTCCGCTGTGGCGACCCTGGATTAATAAAGGGACTAAGCCGAAAAGAAAATGAATGAATGAATGAATGAATAATAAAAATAAGTCAAATCAATAAACAAGAGGGTGAAAACGTAGTGAATCCCACGGCCACGACATCTTTTCTTTTTCTAGATTGCCTTTGAAAACATTATCAGTTGAGTGTAGGGAAGAGGGTGGCTCAGTCGGTTAGTCAGTTGACAGCAAGCTGGCCAGGTTGGCTAAAGTGTATAGCAGATGTACTGTACCTCTGGTTACGTATTTCGCTGTCCTCAGAAATGTAGACCTGGGTACCTATCCACAATGTTGCACAAAATTCAGTTGCACGAAAGTGTACTATTTTTAAAAAGAGGCATGGTACCAAACCCCACCACTAAACCCAACTGTCATTGCGGGATAAGCAAATCATACTGAAATTTACGAATGAGATCATTCAAATACATATGAATTAGCCACCAATTGTTAGATAGTGTGGGGAAATTCCTAATTGCAACAAAACTATGTGTTTTTGTAAAATAAAGAAAACAAACAGGATGTGCTTTCTTCTGTCTTGGCTTTCTGTTTGACATTCCTTACAAACATATGAGACAACGAAAGAGTGAATATTTGCCTCACAGACATGAGAAATGCACACATCTGCATAAAGCTAGAGATATTGAAAATGAGCCAACTCCATTTGCAAACCAGTGTTGTGATGTTTTGTAATCTATATGAAACAAAAGTGAGTTAAGGTCTTTCCCGTCTGTCCTCATTATCTTTAACCAGGTGGTTGTTTTGGAATTTGTTGCAAGTGTGACACGGTCTACTAGTTGGGACCAGCCAATGGCCATCTAAAACCAGCTAGCAAAACAGCTCCAAGATTGTAGTCCTTTAAAGCGTTTCATAATTTTCCATCCACAAACACATAATCTCATGATCTCATGCGATCGCGTTTAGGTGAGCTACACTAACAGGTTTTGTGCTTGGAGCGCTGTTGCAGCCGCAGGTCTATTAGGATGTGGCAGCTCTCATGGGCTATTAGGAGTGTGTAACATTCTGTGCCATATGCTGGCTGGTTGTTTAGGAACAGAAAACGAGCCGCTGTGTGGCTGAATGTAACAAACATTTTGGCAGTTAATTACCACCATGACATCCATAACCGAGACTGGACGCCAGACGCCAAAGACAAAGAGACGAGACAAGCCTTCGTGAGACCAAAAAAGGGAAAAAAGACTGAAAGTTTTGCATTTAGCTTCAAATTTATAACCTTTACCATATGTTAAAAAATTCTAATAATAAACTAAAATCGAAGGTGTCACGGTGGTGCAGTGGGTAGCATGATTGCCTCATAGTAAGAAGGTCGCTGGTTCGAGCCTGGGTCAGTTGGCATTTCTGTGTGGAGTTTGCATGTTCTCCCCGTGTTCGCCTGGGAGCTCCGGTTTCTCCTAAAAGTCCAAAGACATGTGGTATAGGTGAATTGAGTTAGCTAAATTAACCGTAGTATATGTGTGGGGTTGCAGCTGGAAGGGCAGATTAATAAAGGCACTAAGCCGAAAAGAAAATGAATGAATGAACTAAAATCTTCTATTCATTGCGAATAGGGTTGGGTATCGTTTGGGGTTATTTCGATTATGGTGCTAAATCGATACTTTTAAAACAGTACCGTGCCAAAACGGTGCCTGAACCGATACTTTTGAGGAACAAAATTATGGTGGATGACTCTTTTTATTTGACAAAAAAATATATTATACTCATTTTCATTTGTACAATATAATAACATTTTTAAGTATACATCAGTTCATATTTTATATACTTAAATTGCATTAAAATATTTCTTTTGGTCATTTGTTTGTTATAATAAATTTAGGATTTGCATTATTGGTGCACAATTAAAGGTGCAGTAGGTGATCTGCCAAAATGCTAACCGGTTAGCATATTATCTTTGGACGGCCGGGGAGGGACTGTTTCAAAACCACGACTCTTGAAATCGCGAACACGCGCTCCGCAACATGACAGCAGACAACCCACTAGTTCATGTCATTCGCCAATTAGAAATTTAGTTAGTGGTTCGCCGGCGGTGTGCAGGAGTTACACTTGTTACTAAGCCACACTTACAAATATTTTATAGCAAATATTCAGAGCACACCTGTCAACATTGGGTTGTGAAAATAAGGGATATGCCCATCATAATAAGGGACCCCGTCCCAACCCCTTTAAAAATTTCCCAAATTACTATATGTTCATCTGGAGCTGTTTCATTGTAAATAAACAGTTAAAAGGTCAGTAATTTGTTTTTTTATTATTATTTACAAAATAAATATTAAGTAGTATACATTTGCAGCAAATAAATTGCAAACAGTTTGGCTTATTAAAATTAATAGCTATTATAAATAAACACAATTAATTCATCAAATCTAATCAATCTTTTTTTCACTGTATAACTTATACATTCTGATTAAAGAGCAACGAATGATTTTCATTTATTTAGATTTTTTTTATTTGATTACTTTAATTAACAGGTGTCACTTTAAAAAATGCACACATCTATCGTTATAATGAAAGCATTCGATTGCTTTCCTAATGTTTTCTGCTCATTTAGGACAAAATTAGTTGTGTTTGAAAGAAAAAAAAAAACATTGAGATCGACATCTTTAGATGTTATTATTATTAATTATGTGTATATGTCTGTTCAAACACGCAGCCAAAACCCAGACATTCGCTACGCTTCAAATCGCATGTACAGAATCCGTTTGGGAAACAGCTTCTATTTATCACTATGGAGCGCGTCAGCTGACAGTCATGCACTGCTTTATGACTGTTTTGAGGATTGCATAGGAGGAGCGACGGCACCTGTAATGAAAAGGAAAGGGAATCCCGCTGTTTCAATATTTATTTCAAAGAGTGTTCATGCCTGAATAAAACGAAAGCACAGAACAGACTCACATTTAAGAGCAAGGGGCGGCCCCTGGTGGTTTGGTGGTATGGGTTGCGTATAAGGAGGATCGGCTATTACCACCCTTCAGGGAAAGATTGAAAATACGGGAGAAATACAGGAAAATACCTTTACGGGAAGATAGTCCGGGAAAGAAAGGAGGGTTGACAGGTATGATTCAGAGTAGAGTGGTAAACAGTATAGGGAGGCTGTTATTGTTCAAAAATGAAACAATGTGAAAATAAAAGCAACTTCACCCGAGTAAAGCAGGCTAGGCGGAATAGCGCTATTTACTGATGTTATGTTGTTAAACTAAATAAAATCTACATTATTAATGCTGTAAAACTCAATTCCTGGAGGGCCGCAACCCTGCAAAGTTTAGTTCCAACCCTAATTAAACACACCTGATCAAACTAATTGAGTCCTTCAGGCTTGTTTCAAACCTACCAGTAAGTGTGTTGAAGCAGGGTTGGATCTAAACTGTGCAGGGCTGCGGCCCTCCAGGAATTGAGTTTGACATCCCTGCTATAAAAGGACCTTATGAAACTGAAAACAGTCACATCAATCTATCGCCGGAAGATTTCAGTAGCTGAACAACACTTCTGTGCATATAACCCATTCAAACCAACACAATCTACATCAGCTTCGGGGGACTAAAATAGTTTTAAAACACAACATGACCTGTCTAACAGAAATACTTCAGCCATGGTGTCGTCCTTCCTCCAGCGCGCAAAACTAACTCCAATATTGATTCCGAATTTTTAAAAAGTTTCAATTCAGCATTTGATTTTACCGTGACTGTGACTGTCTTGTCTGCACGTGAACGCGCGGCACGCATGCAGATGTGCACAAACTAATGGCGGATCTGCGCAAGGGCGTAAATCTCATTTAACACCAGGGGGGACAATAAATATAAAATTTCCCATGATCAATTTTTTGAGGGGGACACAAATAATACAGTCAAATTGTACTTCTAAAGATATGTCCCCACAGTTAAACACTTGGGCTCTATCATTATTATTGCAGCATGGAGACTGCGTCATTATGGTTACCTTCAAAGTTTTCTCAGGTTCAATCACAGCAGATTTTTCTTCAGATTATTTATGTTGTGTACAGTCGACAGACTGACTCCTGAAGCAGAAGACTCCTTTCACCCCCTTACCTGACACTGTACATCTGAATGACCCTGTTCTGCTGTCCCTTAATATTTTCCTTCTCCTTTGCCTGTGATTGACATTAGTATTTTATTGTTAGTATTAGTAGTATTTGTATTTTATCATTGTGACATTAGTATGTTGCACTTTGCAACAAGCTAACGTTAACTAGATAGGTAATATTTCAATCGCTAATATAGCAGACACATGGAAAATACATCGGTAATCAGCATTTTTATCGCAAATAATTGATGCATGAGTCTGTATCAACAACATTAAAGATAGTCACTTTATCTAAAGTGAATAAAGTACCCTCCTTACTGATGATCATCTAGAACCGAGCCGCAGCCACACACCTGACTTGTGTGTGTGCGCATAGTCTGAGAGATGAACCCAGGAAAGTGGACCAAACCACTGTCAGGAAGAGGAGGGGGAACTCAACAGTTTCTAAATGCATTTTAAATGCGAAATGCGTTTTTGTTTTTTTTACAAATACAACTATTTTAGGTATAGATACATAAATTTCACACAATACAGAGTGCAATTTTTTTTTAAAACAATTTTTTTGGGAGGGGGGGACAACCCTCGGATGGAAGGGGACATGTCCCCCCCGGGATTTACGCCCTTGGATCTGCGTGAACAGAGATGCGCAGAAGCCCAAATCTACATTTGTTGACAGACAATTTGGGCTACTTCTTTCATCAGATATTAGCACGCATTATTGAGACCAAAAAGGGAGGCAAAAAGTAAATGTTTTAGGTTTTGCATAAAATTAATAACATTTATCGTAAGTTGTTTAAAAAAAATCTAAAACGTTCTATTCCTTCCAAAGCATTTTCCATTGAAATTAGCGGCATGCATGAAAGTGCACAGCTATTCTGATCACAGCGCCAATTCCACTCAGGTAATTGGTTTGTGCGCTTAGTTTCCAAACCTGAACTGTACGCTGACGCTTTGCTTGGAGTAACGCCTCAGGTCAGATCTTTATTACGAGAGCAGAATGAAACGTGCCTTTCTTCCCTTCCTCCACTGCAGACACACAAAGCTCGGAGAAAGCGGAGGGTTATTTTAAGCAGCCTCTGGCGGAGTGGCGTGTGGCGGGTAATCAGCATGCAGGGAGAGGTAATTTAAAGATGTCTCGTCGCTGACAAGAATTAAATTGTATTTTGATTTTCTCATTAGCCTAATCTCAAGTGGGCCTCGTTATTGTGTAATTTCCCGGCGTTGACACGACATCTTGTTTTGGGAGCTGACAGCCGTATGCTGTCGGTGGAGGCGGAGGGGTGTTCAGGACACTGATTGGTCCCTCCCTGTGAGCCGATCTGAGCGGGGTTGTTTTATATCGACACCTGGGGCGTGGCTGGGGAGGGGGACGTGACTGGCATGGGCCGCTCAGATGCATCTTTCAATGTCACTTTGTTTTTGAGATGCCATCACTTTTACAACCCAGTAAATTAGCTTTTCAGGGTCCTGGCGTTTCTCTCTGGGAGGCTGTCGGATTTTCCGTCATTTCGCTCACTCTGACACCGGCTTCATATCCCAGCGCCGCCGGTCCCCTGTGCGTCCTCTGAATCCGATAAAAGACTGGCGACCTCTAATGAAGCACATCCGTTCAACCGGTGTTATTTTAGCAAAACTGAGATGCTCTTATGTTTTTTAATAAGCATTTAATACTTGGTTTTTCCATCTTTGATATAGTTTTTGTTAACATTGATTCAAAGTCAACATTGAATCAAAATGCTGGATTTTGGGGGGTATTGGGTTATTCATTAGAATAATATTAGAAGGATATTTTCTGGGGTGGCATGGCGGCCCAGTGGTTAGCACTGTCGCCTCACAGCAAGAACGTCGCTGGTCGATTAGTTACAAAGAAACAAGCATTTTCATTCATCTAAATTTAGAAGTAGTACTAAATAGAAATCATTATTAAAAATAATATGTCTTTTTAAAAATGTTCTAGTCAATACTCCAGTATTTATGTATGTATTCCTAATTTACAACTTTGGAAAATCTGTATATTTTTTAAATACTCAAAGTCAGTAATATTTATTAGGTTTGGGTTGGTTTGGGTGGGTTGGTTTGGGTGAGTTGGTTGGTTGGTTGGTTGGTTGGTTGGTTGGTTGGTTGATTGGTTGGTTGGTTGGGTTGGGTTGGGTTGGGTTGGGTTGGGGTGGGTGGTTTGGTTTGGTTTGGTTTGGATTGGTTTAGTTGGTTGGTTTGGGATGGGTTGGGTTGGGTTGGGTTGGTTGGTAGGTTTGGTTTGATTGGGTTTGGTTTGGTTTGGTTTGGTTTGGTCCTAGCTGGGGCATTTGACCTTTCTGTGTGGAGTTTGCATGTTCTGCCCGTGCTCACGTGAGTTTTTCCAGGTGCTCCGGTTTCCCTCACAGTCGAAAGACATGCGCTATAGATGAATTGGGCAAACAAAACTGGCCTAAGTGTATGTGAATGTGAGAGTGTATGGTGTTTCTCAGTGCTGGGATGTGGCTGGAAGGGCATCTGCTGCATAAAACATATGCTGGAATAGTTAGCAGTTCATTCCGCTGTGGGAACCTTTGAAACCTTTGAACCTCCGGTTTCCCCCACAGTCCAAAGATATGCGGTACAGGTGAATTGGGTAAGCTAAATTGTCTGTAGTGTATGTGTGTGAATGAGAATGTATGGATGTTTCCCAGATATGGGTTGCGGCTGGAAGGGCATCCGATGCATGAAACAGATGCTGGATAAGTTGGCAGTTCATTCCGTTGTGGCGACCCCGGATTAATAAAGGGACTAAGCCGACAAGAAAATGAATGAATGAATGAATTTTATTTTATGTTTACAATGCAAATCCATATAAATCCACTTATTTGGTAAACAAACACGTCTATCATATAATACATCTACTAAAAGACAAATATTTTGCAAAGGTAAATATTAAAAGAAAAAACAAATGAACGCTTTCAAATTAGTCAATATTATAACTGAAATTAATTTAAAAACTGAATAAATATAAATTTACACACATTTACACAACTCGATGATAGTCTAAAAATCCAAGAAAATCTGCAGATTTCTGCACGTGCAGATTCCGTGTGGGCCAACTATGACCAATTCAGTTTATTCACCTGTGCAGCATACGGTTGGGGAAACCGGAGTACCCAGAGGAAACCCACGCCAACACGGGGAGAACTTGCAAACACAGAAATGCCAACTGGCCCAGCTAGGACTTGAACCAGTGACCTTCTTGCTGTGAGACGACAGTGCTAACCATTGAGCCACTATGTCACCCCCGACTCTGAACTTCTCCATATAAATAAAATCCAGTCCATCCTAAAAAAAATATTCACCTTAGAGTAGAAAAAGTGAACTCACAATTTAGCAATTATGTTTTAAAAAATATCATTTAGAATTTTTATGAAACCATCATCATTTCTGCTCAAATCAGAGTCTATCTATTGCATAGTTACACCCAGAATTCTCTCTGACGCATTTTTATTGGCTGTCACATTTTTGACAGCAGAGATAAATCATCTTCCCTAATATCCTGGATTCTCTCCCTGGTTTTGCTTTCTGTTGCCAGTCTTTAGCAAGCCAAATGTGAACAATGTGACCCCAAGTCTGCTCCCTACACCTGTTGTGCTGAATCCTGAGCTGAGACAGGTATAACGGGCTTCATTTCAAAGCAAAGACAAAAGGTCTGTTACAAAACCTTGTGAGCTGCCTGTGTAGACAGCGTTTTAAGACATGTGAAGCAACAGAGCAACTGATATACAGGAATATTCTTATTTTGTCCAAACTCAAAAGTAGAATAGCATGTATCCTTTATAGGATTTAATCCCAGAATGCACTGTGAGCAGTTTTCCGTATTTTGTGATTAATGTATTTATTTATTATTTTCCCCATTTATTTATGCTTTTGAGTTGCATAATGGGAGCTTGAGCTTTCTTCCAACAATCTTTCACCTTGAAAAGTTTGAATGACTTTTATGAAGATTTTTAATAGTTTGCAGTGATACATTGTCTGAGTTGGTGTTGTATATCACGCTACAAAAACCTTGCAATAAACTGCCAGCACATTTTCTGTTATTTTTTATACATTATATTATTTTAAACTACTAAAATGTCAATAGAATCTGCTATGTTAAACTGTAGAGTTGAATTTTCAACATCAAAAATCGACAGAGCAGAAATCAACTTCCCATAATGCAATTCAACACCAATAACAAACAGAAACTGTTAGTTAACAGTTTTTTTTACAGTGTGCATTAAAAGGTCAGTGAAAGCACAGTGTTGGTGATGAACTTCTTAAAGAACTCAAGAGAACTATTGGTGTAGGATTTAGTTTGAAACTGTTTTCATACAGAGAGTGCTATTCAATTAGTTACAAAGAAACAAGCATTTTCATTCATAAAAAATTTTGAAGTAGTATTTATGTGTGTATTCCTAATTTACAACTTTGAATATTAAAAAATTACATTGTTTTTCAAAGTCAGTAATACTGATTGGGATGGTTTACTTTGGTTTAACTGGGTTTGGTTTGTTGGTTTGGTTGGTTGGTTGGTTGATTGTTTGTTTGAATGGGTTGGATTGAGTTGGGCTGGGCTGGGCTGGGCTGGGCTGGGTTGGGTTGGTTTGTGTTGGTTGGTTGGTTGATTGATTGGATTAGGTTGGGTTGGACTGGGTTGAGATGGTTTGGTTTGGTTTGGTTGGTTTAGTTTGGTTTGGTTGGTTGGTTTGGATTGGTGGTTTGTTTGGTTTGGTTGGTTGGTTGATTGATTGGGTTAAGCCGGGGTTGGTTTGGTTTGGTTGGTTGGTTGATTTATTGATTGGGTTAGGCCGGGTTGGGTTGGGTTGGGTTGGTTTGGTGTGTGTTGGTTGGTTTAGTTTGGTTTGGGTGGTTGGTATGATTGGTTTGGTTTGGTTTGGTTTGGTTGGTTGATTGATTTAGGCACTGTTGTCCAATGATTTGCCTAATTAATTAATTAATCAATTAATCAATTTTTCTAGTTAAAAGTTAACCCTTTAAAATGGCATTTTACGCTGAATATTAGTATCTTGCCAAATAACTAGTAAAACATTATGTACTGTCATCATGACAAAGACAAAAGAGATTAGTTTTCTGAAATATAACTAATATTTTAGTATGTATGAAAATGTGTGAAATGTGAATATGAAAAATCTTCTTTCCAGATCAACATCCCACAATGCAATTCACAACCGTAAATAAACGGAAAATATGGAAACTGTTCATTAACAGATATTTTTTAATGTGCATTAAAAGGTCAGTGAAAGCACAGTGTTAGTGAAAATCATTAAGAACTATTGGTGTAGGATTTAGTTTGAAACTATTTTCATTCAGAAAGATAATGCTAGTCAATTAACTAGAAGTGAAAATAAAAATATTTGTCTGTATCTTCATGTTATTTAATGCGGGTAAAATAAATGCAGCCTTGGTGAGAAGACAAACTGATTTTTGTGTCAACTACTCTTGGTGAAGAATTAATATATCATCACCTTAGAATTATAAGGTTCTATCAGACATTTTTGTCAAAATTGAGTTATTGACATAATCTTATTAATTGACAACTTATTTACATTATGGGATGTTTTTTTTTTATACGTTGTTCACATTTTAAGACTTTTTATTTAAAAAACAAATGTTACACACGTACTGTTTGCTATGGAAAGCAAACACTTTGAAGCTCAACATCTCAAAATCATTCAGAACGCAGACAGAACCTTATAATTCCAAGGTGACAATATTACAGGGTAAACCAAACACTTGTAGATTTTCAACCTGCTGTTTTAACCTTTAATCTGTTTATCCTGTGCGATCATAATCGGGTACCTTGGAAGTGTATAGTACATTACATAAGATCTTTGTCCCACTGACAGGAAACACTGACTTTGAACACTTTTACGGTTATTGTGTTGCGGTGACTCTAATATAATTTGCAGGGGCACTCTTGAGGTCTATTAGCACCAGTCAGAATTACGTAAAAGCCTAAAACAAACAAAGGCTCATCAATAAAACAATACCGCTACATAAACAATGAATGGGCTTCAGCGCTCAGATGCAATGCTGCATAACCTTGGTTCCCACAGCTCAAAACCAGACACGTCATCAAACTATAGGAAAGGGTTTTATGTCGCTCAGTCTTTCGCATCATGACAGCTTCCTGTTTGAATAAGCAAAGGGCTAATTTCCCAGAGTTCCTGCGGTGTCTGTGATTTTTGCGACACACGCATGGACAATCATTTCTTAGCCTCATTTGTCACATTGGCACATCCTGGCCTTTGATTAAGCCAGGTACTTGTTGGTTTGTTTAAGCCGAGAAGCAGAGGAAATGATGCCTTTTCTTTTACAGTTCTACTGAGAGAAAAAACAAGGCTTCACATAAAAAAAGTAATAATAACACCTAGCAAAGCATTTTTAACTGAATGACTAAAATAAGCAACATCTAATAAAAACAAATTCCTGACACTCAAAGTCTATATTAGACTGATGATCATCATGATTATTTTTGTATACAAGTTGGTATAACTGAAAAACAATAGTAATTACAACTGTACATTGTAAATGTAACTTAAAGGTGCTGAGTATTTGACTCTTCTAATACATGAAAATATTATAATATGTTTGCGGATATTTAGGGAACATGCCAAGTGAACATTTTTGTTTATCTGAAAAACAATGCTGAAGTCAGATATTCTGCTATGAAAATGTGTTTTCCGTGCCGGAACGCTGAATTTGTTTTGTTAATTTTAACCTGTCCAATGCCAGTTTAGCTAATTATATTTCAGCAACCCGGATTGCCTTGGTGGAAAACTGTGTATTTTATTTATTTATTCAGAAAGGGTCTGAAAGCATGCGTCCGTGACCGAAATGTGACCTCTGGTGGAAAGTAGCAGACTCTGAAATGAGACACAGATTCAGTTCCACATGAGGTGGTTATAAATTAGCAAACAATATAAATTTTAGGACCGGAAACATCAGGTGAGCAGGTTACATTGTGTGTCCTGACAACACGCTTCATGACGAGATACGCCGTGATAAGCAATTTGACTGTTTGAACGCGTCAGAAATTTAAATACAGCCATTCAGAAGCACAGCATATGCACTCACTCATGAAACGGTAAGGTTTCTAATCATTACAAACTCTGATTGTAAGCATTGCTTTCAAAGCTGAAGCTGCTTAAGCCCTCATTACATGGACTATTTTTACAGTTCACACACAGACATCGCTGAGTCTTGTTGTTACCTGTAAGCATTACGAAGCGATTCTTCTTGCCTTGCTCTGCCGTGTTTGGTTCTTTGCCTTGTTTATTGTTTTTTGACGCCTGGACCGACCTTTTTGCCTGTTTTTAACTTCTCTTTTGGATTGTCCGCATAACACTGTTTGCTCCTGTGATCGACCCTTGCCTGCCTGACCATACCTTGTATAATAAAGGCCCCGTTTACACTAGTGCATTTTCGTTTTAAAACGCATAAGTTTTGCTACGGTTACGCCATCCGTCCATACTACGCCGGAGTTTTCGAGGTGCGAAAACGGAGCGTTTTGGAAACGCTGGAGAGGCTGTTTTCATTCTGAAACGCTGCAGCTGCGTCTCAGTGTGGATGGAGGGAAACGCATACTTTTGAAAACGGAGGCGTGGCTGCTGAGATCCGCTACGTGATTGGGGCTTTGGGTCATTGCGTATCCTTCCCTTATTCGTCAAGCGTACGTGGCTATAACGTCACCGGCAGACGGCAGACCAGCCTTCACTGTAAAGACTGTATTTTCGATAGCCATGGATGTTTTATATTCATTTGTTACTTTAAGTAACATCTCGACCTCGTCCTCTGTCCACAAAAAGACCTCTCTTGCTTTCTTTACCATCGCGTTCATCGTTCAACCAGCGTTTGTTGACTAACAATAACCAAATGCCGAGCGAGACGCATGCTTCCTTTTTATACTTGAACACGCATGCCCAGAGTGCGCGAATGGTCACGTGATGGACGTTTCTGGTGGTATAGTGAAGACGGAGATCTGTTGAGACGCTGGGTGAAAACGCTAGTGTGGACACGGATCATTTTTTTGCTAAAACGCTGTTGTCCTGTTTTTCTTTGATAATATTAGGCCCCGTTAACATTGCTAGTTAAATGCGACCCAATTCAGATTTTTTACTCATATACTGTATGACATAGATCAGATCTATAATCTATGTTCTATAAAAAAAAAGTGTAAAAGGATGATAATAATAGTAAAAAAAATTAAGTATGTCACTGAATATACTTGGGCAGTTGTTCATATACCTGGGCGACTCACCTAAGTAAAGCTTATGTGTGGGAAGCACTGTTTACATGTCTAAATATATTTTTCAGGATGTCAGATAGAAGAAAACATAACGTCAAGGGATTGATGTATTGTCACTGATGAATACCAATGATTTCTGCTCATAAGTTTAAGGATTTACATGTCAAATTTGGCACATCCTGTCCTTTGATTATACCAGCTTTTCATTGGTTTGTTTTAGCAGCAGAGCAGAGGAAATGCTGCCTTGCTGTCTCTTTCTCTCACACTATCTTTCTTTTACAGTGTCAGAGGGCAGATGACCGGCTCTTTGTTATTATGACAAGTTCAGTGGCTTCTGAAAAACCCCTCCAGTCGCGTTGCAGCAAGCGATTGAGGTGTCTGTTAAAAATAGCGAGAAAGACCTTGGCCCGACGTCTCTGCCTCTGCTTTGCGGAGATTTGTTTTCCTGCTACCGTTTCGTCTGTCTGTTGACATCCATTAGCATAAGAATTAGCCTGCATTTAGGAGACAGGACGGAACATCTGTGTTGATGTGAATTAATTGAAATCCTGAATGCTTGCAGCAGTGCTAATTCGCTGCCTTACTAACAGCATAAGGTAGAAAAAAAAACACTTTTTTGCTATTTAGAGATGTCTGTTCTTTTCCGCTAATTAAGAAACAAACAAAGAACGGATGCTGCAGAATTCTTATCGGCTAATTTGCCGCTGCAGTGCTGTGTTGCATATTAAGCATCTTCGTTCGCACACTTGTATCTGCGCACTTAGCAATCCTGAAGGTCAAAAAGTCAGCGATCCCATAACGCACTGTAAATGCCAAAGCTGGTGTGTGCCCGAGGTTGGCGTGGCGGTGTGATCTCATTTATATGGGGCTTAATGGGCATGTGGGTGTCAGCTAACGGGATCTGACTCTTACCTACATGTGCATTAGGCAGCTACTGATCTGTAGCGGCTCTCGGTCGGGGTAAACTCTGCTTTACGCCGTGATCTATTGCCACGTTTAACTGCGGTGATCTATCGCACGGAACTGGCAGTAACGGATGAGCCGGCCGAGCTGGAAAAACTCCCTCATTTGTCTCTGTCGCGGCCGCTGAAGGAAAGGAGACGCTAATGCAGGCCGACGGCACAGAGAAGGGATATAATTATGTCTGTGTGCCTCCCCAAGTGCTCGCTGGGTACCCAGCCGTATTAGACGTAATAAAGGCGAGCTTTACCACGCTGCTCTCCAAATCCCTTCAGGAGCCACAGGAGGCAGACTGTGCTGCGCCTGCATTCCAGATCCTCTGTGGATATAATGGCAAGGGTTAGGATTTCCCTTGTATTTGGGGATTTTAGGAGTCAGTTGAAAATTAAATTATGTATTATTAATATATTCTATTCAATTTAAGTAACATATTATTAATATTGTGATTTTTAAAATGTTGCACTAAAATAACGTTTTATTTTAAGCATAAATTTGAACCCTTGCGTATTGTTCAAACTACCCTTTCAAGAATTTCAAGTCACACTTAGCTGATGATTGATTATATAGCTTGTTTGGCATGCTGTCCTGGGAGAGAAACCTGAGCTCATAAGATCCTCGAGCCCGGGGCTCCCTCCTGTTTACAAGGCGAGAGGGGAGTTTGAGCTCAGGTAGATCTTGAGAACTCCTCTGCTGTAGTAGCTAATGAACAGATAGTGATTGCTCTTAAAAGATAACTACTTACTAGGAGCATGTCTATGGTGCCGATTTGGATTAGTCAATTAACTTAAGTTGTGTGTTTTTGGATGGTGGGAGGAAACCGGGGAACTGTTCTTGCTGTAAGGCAACAGTGCTAACCACTGGGCCACCGTGGCACCCATCTAAAAAAGGAGGAGGAGTAGGGGTGGAAGGGGAAATTCTTCAAAACAAAAATGGCTGTGATATGGAACTTAGGGTTATTTATAGTGGCTTAGGAATGGTCTGATTGGTGAATCATAAATTGGATACTGCGGGACCAGCCGCAAGCAATCACAGCATACCTGTCAACATTGGGATGTGAAAATAAGAGATATATCCATCATAATAAGGGTTAGTGTTAGGGTTAAAAACAATTCCCAAATTACTAAATATGTTCTTCTGGAGCTGTTTCATTGTAAATAAACAGTTAAACGGTCAGTTATATGTTTTATTATTATTATTTTAAAAAGAAATAATAAATAGTATACATTAGCAGCAAATAAATTAGCAAAATCTTTCAGCCTATTACAATTAATAGCTATTATAACCCAATAGAATCAAGATATCAAATCTCATTAATCTTCACTGTATAAATTACGCATAAGAGCAACGAATTAATCTCATTTATTTGGATATTTTGTTTGATTACATTAGATACATGTCACTTTAAAAATGCACGCATCTAATGTTATAATGAAAGCATTGCTTTCCTAATTTTTGTGCTCATTTAGCAAAAAATTTGTTGTGTTTGGGGAAAAAAAACCCACTAAAAACCACATCTTCAGATGTTATTTTTATTAATTATGTGTATATGTCTGTATTCAAACACACACCCAAAACCCAGACATTCGCTCCGCTTCAAATCGCGTGTACAGAATCCGTTTGGGAAACAGCATCTATTTATCACTATAGAGCGCGTCAGCTGACAGTCATGCAACGCTTAATGACTGTTTTGAGGATTGCTTAGGAGGAGAGACGGCACCTGTAATGAAAAGGAAAGGGAATCCCGCCGTTTTTATATTTATTTCAAAGTGTTTTCATGCCTAAATAAAACGAAAGCATAGAACAGACTCACATTTAAGAGCAAGGGGTGGCCCCTGGTGGTTCAGCGGTATGGGTTGTGTATAAGAAGGATTGGCTCTTTAATGTTTATTGCCATCCTTCAGAGAAAGACTGAAAATACGGGCGAAATACGGGGAAACACCTTTACGGGATGATAGTGGGATAAAACTGTAAAATACGGGAGAATCCCTGGAAAAAAGGGAGGGTTGACAGGTATGAATCACAAGCACTTGATCCTCTCGGAATCAGTTTAGAAATAAACTTCACTTTGTTATGTTTGTGGCTGTTTTTGCCCCATTGACTTCCTTTATAACTATATTTTTTGATAGCAAAGAAGTGAGATCAAGTAATCATGCATTGTTGATTGTTGGTGGTTTTCTCATTTGGGAAGAGGTACAATTTGTATTTTTTATTGATTGTCAATGAAACCCCACAATACCCAAATGAAAGGGTAATAAATTTAGTGTATTGTTTGAGGTTTTCAAAAGCATTGTCAAAGCATTTCCCCAAAAGTCTGTATTAAAATAGGATTTTTACTAAGATCTTTTTTATTTACCTGTGTGTGTGCTTTTGCTTAACTGAAACGGCATAGCTTCTTGCTGACCTTCAGAGAATTTACTTAGATTTACTTAGATTGTACCAAGACAGTAATAAGATTAAAGTGTTTACAAGAGTTGCTTTTTGAATGTTCCTTTCATGATCCATTTTTACATGTACGCCATTGCGTCAACAGCCTATCCAGAGTTTCATGTAATTTTGGGTGTTTCATTGTTAATCTTTCGACTTTAACTGCAGTTCAGCATTTTCACTTTCATTCAGCAACATATTGTTCTGTATTTAGATATTGAATAAGAATATGATGTAAGGACTGCTGGAAAAGTGTTGTTTTAATGAAATTTGATGCCGCGGGTCGAATGGAAAGAAAAAACCTCCGCATATGTGACACGGGTGGCTGTGGTCCTTTAAGGTAATCAAAACTCACTGTTTACATGATAGACTCTTAATCAGCGTATTGTCTTAATCATATTGAAATTGGAGTATTAGTGTCCATGTAAACCTACTAGTGAAAGTGCCATGATGTCGCAAGCTGTCAAATACAGTGCATTGCTCTGCCTTTAAGCTGATTCTATGAGCCCTCAAATGTTTCATTAAGTTCAACGTGTTTCCCCCCTTACGCGCAACTTTTGTAAAGCATCTGCTCCATGTTGCTGTGTCAGAATACTTGCTAGTAAAATACAGCCATACTTTAGAACGCTTAATTTAAGCAAATTGGAAGAACGCGAACACGCGTATTGATGACTCTGAAGGGAGTCGCTTACTGGATGCGATGTACTGCACTCGTTGTCTAATTGAGTGCGTTTCCTAAGCAACAAGGACAAACACTGCACAACATGCAACAAACACCGCACAACAAGCAACAAGAACAACATCGCAGATGGTGTCCGTAACCCTCAAAGTTGTTTAGAATTAAATGTTAAGAGATGGTGTGACACAACATGCACCTATGTGTGCCTTTGATACCCCTTGATGCTTCTTATATCCTTGTTGCAGCACCAGTGGCACCGAAATTAGGCACCGAAATTCATATGCTGATTTGGTCCGGTCCATACCGGTTACATAGGTTTCGGTACCTAACCCTAGCATTATTGCGCCAGGTGTATAATAGAGCCCAATGGGTCTTTTCTCTATGTGATTATTAATGAAAAAAGTCCCGCACTGTTCATCTATTGTTATATTTCACCCCACACTCCCTATTTTGGCTTGAATGCATGCTTTTCTGCTCATAAACTTTCCTTTGACTTTATTTAGTAGGACAGCATCTGTTAAGAGCATAAATGCAAATGATGTGTAAATTTAAAACAATCACCAGGAACCTGAGGGTTAATATTCCTGGACTAGTCCATTGAGAAACACCATCATATGGTTTATGTGGGAGATGAATCAACACACAATTCTCCATAGTATTGAGACTGGAAAACACATGCAGGTCTGTATATCTGTATACAACAAACACTTGAGCGAGAAGAAGAAAAACACAACTACACACACAAACACTTTTCCTTATGTTACCCTTGACTATTTCACTGTAGAGTCGCTCCAAAAGGCTCTGTTTAACAATCTTTTCTATTGCAGGTTTTGTTGTTATTAGCCAAATTGTGTTTGAAACTTCACTAAACACAATTTCAGATTGTCTAAGGAATTAGTTTACATCTTTTCTACCAAATCTCATCTAAAATTTTTTAGAAAATGTCAATTTTTGTTCAAGTTAAAGGGCTAGTTCAACCAAAAATAAAAATTACCTCACTGTTTACTCTCCTCCATGTGGTTTTAAACGTTTATTAGTTTCTTTCTTCAACATAAAAGAAGACATCTTGAAGAATGCTGGTTGCTGGCACCCATTGACATACATTGACCTCGATAGTATTTTTTACCCCTTATGGATGTCAGCTACCAGCATTTTTCAGAATATCTTTTTTTGTGTTCAACAAAAGAAAGAAACTCAAACAGGTTTTGAACAACGGGATTTTTATTTCAGGGTGAACTATCACTTTAACAACATCAGCAATAAAGAAACATTACCAAATCTGACAAACATGTCATTATAACAATATGGGATGATTTGAAGTTTTAGTGAAAGAAACGGTATTATGTCTGAAGATAGAGTAAGATGTTAGAAATGTACTGGTTTATTTGTTTATTTCCTTTCAATACATATCATAAACTTTGAAAAGCCATGAAAAATCCATTTTCATATCATAAACTTTTAAAAAGCCACACACAATTGAATTAATTATTTGAAATACTTTGCATTGTTATTGTAATTGTATTTAGTGATAAAAAACACTAGATTTGACCTATTTGTCAGCAAAATATATATATATATATATATATATATATATATATATATATAGCAGAATATACAGATGGTGAAGTTCTTGAACGTATAGCAGATGAAAATATCTCAGATGTGAACATTATGTGGAGTGATGACGATGAAGTAAGATGAAGATAAAGTTTGTTATAAATAAGGTGCAATCTATACAACAAAAACCTCAAAATTAAAGTAAAAATGTTACAACGTTGATGTTTGTGATTTTTAAACTAGATTGAAAATAGATTTCAAGATTATTCCAGCAATCATGTATATATTTTTTTTCTTTTTGTATTTTATGTTGGTATAATGTTTGGGAAGTACAACTGTTCTGACCTGCCCATTGAAATGGACAAAAAATATATGTACCTAAAGGGTGTTGAATTTTTATTATTATAATTTGGTCTCATTTATAGGAGCCTCAAGAACTGTGAAAACATACTTTTACATTTTTCTGGAACTTGGAACATAATTCGGGCAGCACTTGAGAAATATTTTTAAAAGGATTGAAATTTCACAGGAGAGCTAACCATTTTTAACTCTACTGTATATTAATTTTTCCAAGCCAAAGTTTGAAACTTCTAAATATGGCAAAAACGCTTGATAATTAAAAACAAAAAAGTTATTTAATGTAACAGCCTTTAAATGTATTCTAATCTAGCGGAATGCATTGAAGATTTAAATATATATCAATTCATGCTCTGCATTAACTATTACATATTGTATTAAGCTTAAGCACACATGGTGTCGTTTACATCATTTTTACCCCAGTCTCTGTCAGATTCTGGAAATGCTCCAGACCGAGGGTTTGAAACTCTTCAGGATGGCTGCTGTATAGCTGTCGGATCAGAGAAACCCCTTTACAGCCTTCACACAACCGAAGTGACACGGTGGGCTTTGAAGTGTCAGCTGACCACTTGTAGCACGTCTTAACACTTTGCTTTCTTTCACAGCACAGACCCAGAGACGGAGATGAAGAGCCTGTTATGTCAATTAACCAACCCCGGCTCTCGCGCTTGGCTGTGATTCAAGGTTGCGCAGGAGGATTTGAGCTGCTCGAAAGGGAAGGCTAGTGTTGGAGCGCCGGAGTTATTCATGTCACCGAGTATTTCCCCAACAACTGCTGCAGACCACATGCGATCGCGCCACAGACTGGGAGAGATTATTCCTTCAGTCCTGTAAATGTTGTGATGGATGAAGTTCTCATGGTTTCACATCTATCTCTCGTGTCTGTGGTCCACTGTAGGTCTTGTGCAAACACGACTGGCTATAACAAACAGGAAGACCCCGCTGTTTTATGAGGACCGGCCAGAGCACGAACACATATATGCTGCGTTTTAATCTGCCTACTTATACTACATCCTAAAAGTATGTATTTTTTTGTAAAGATAAAATACATATTTTTGAGTGTGTAGATTTAGGACGTACTACTACCTCAATAAAAGTCCTGTGAAGTGCTTCAAAATTTCCAATTTTTTTATTTGATGTTTGATGTTATTTCAACTGAAACATGAAGAAAGGGTGGGACATAGTGTAACTCATTCATTCATTCATTTTGTTTTCGGCTTAGTCCCTTTATTATTCTGGGGTCGCCACAGCGTAATTAACCGCCAACTTATCCAGCATGTGTTTTACGCAGCGGATGCCCTTCCAGCTGCAACCCATCTCTGGGAAACATCCATACACACTCATTCACACACATACACTACGAACAATTTAGCCTTACCCAATTCACCTATACTACATCTTTGGACTTGTAGGGGAAACCGGAGCACCCGGAGAAAACCCACGCAACCACGGGGAAAACATGAAATGCCAACTGACCCAGCCGAGGCTCGAACCAGCGTCCTTCTTGCTGTGAGGCGAACGTGCTACTCACTATGCCACAGTGGCCATATGCCCATTTTTATTTATATTACTTGTAATTTTTATGTCTAGTATTTTTAGTAGAATGTGCGCTTAAAAAGTATGCTATTTGGTACTGATCTGTATACATATTGCTTAAAAAAATAAGTCTTGTATTAGGTTAGTCCCTAGCTGATATTGGGAAGTACTTTTTGTTTTCTTGTCCCTGCCTGGAAACAATTTAATTAAACTTATAAACATACAAGATGTAATGTCCCCATTTCTGCAAACTCAGAAATAATCATAAGCTCAATGCTAATTTTTGTAAACTTGAATACATCCCCAGTTTGCATCTCAGAAATCTGGTCACCATAACGAAAGAGCAAATAGTATTTCAGTGGTCTCTCTTTCAGCTGTTATGATGCGGAAACTGTCTAGAGATGGTTTGCTAAATGAATTACGCAAACATACTTTTCAAAAAGTGTCAGAGCTGAGCCAAACTCTGATTAAGCTCCGACCGCAGTGTTACCTCTTCCCTATTCATAACCCTCCTCCAAACCCGTTTACCTGGAGAGCAGAGCTGACCTGCGGTGATGAGGACAAGAAGCCTCATCATTAATACAAACAAAGCCAGCGAGAATGAACTCGCTCGCACTCTCTTCACTGATGAAGTGCAGTTTTGGTCTGCACGGCCCATAGGTGTTAAACTTTCACTAATATGTCCAGGATTGTGTCTCCCCAACAGGACAGTGTTGCCAAACATGGAAATTACCTGTCATCTTGTGGAGATTAATGTAAGTGGCTCGGGATAAATGTATGTGAAGGGATTACATATATTTGTGGATCGTTATAAGAAGCTTTTACAGCCTATAGTTGATTGAGAACTTGCAGTGCAAATACAGTGGGGCTGTCAGCACTTTGTAATAAACTACAAAAAGATAATAATAATAATAATATTAATAATAATAATAATAATAATAATAGTATATATTTTATAAAGGAGTTGGACAATGAAACTGAAACGCCTGGTTTTAGATGACAATAATTCAATAGTACACTGTAGACCCTTCTTTGGCGTCCAATACAGCATCAATTGGTCATGGGAATGACAGATACAAGTCCTGCACAGTGGCCAGAGGGATTTTGAGCCATTCTCCTTGCAGAAAAGTGGCCAGGTCACTATGTGATGCTGGTGGAACGTTTCCTGACTCGCTCCTCCAAAACACCTCAAAGTGGCTCAATAATATTTAAATCTGGTGACTGTGCAGGTCATGGGAGATGTTCAAATTCACTTTTATGTTCATCAAACCACTCTGTCACAAAGTATTGGGCTCAGGAAATTCCATAATATTGAAGTCCAAACCATCACTGATCTACCCCCATGCTTCACTCTGAGCATGCAAGTCTGAGTGGGTGATACGCTTCTTTGGGGCTTCTCCACACCATAACTCTCCCGTATGTGGGAAAGCCAGTGAAGGTGGACTCATCAGAGAACAGTACATTTTTCATATTGTCCACAACCCAAGACCGTAATTACTCTAGAAATGTATTGTTTTGTGCTGTTGCTGCGTAAATTCAACTGTTACAGAGTAAATATTACATCTGTGGGCTGTAAATTAAAGTGGTGCTTGTTACCCCCCTTGTTTATACACTGCAAAATATGATGCTATGCTTAAATATTTGCATATTACACGACATAAGCAGACTGTGGTGTACTGAAATGAAAGTGTATGGTTTTATATTTTTCTACACCACAATTTCTTCTAATAACTGTTCTGTAAATAGGAATTTGTTGACATTAAACATTTTTGCATACCAGCTGCTTTAAAAGTGAGAAGTTGACATACTTAAACAAGTAAGTTAACCTGTTGCCCTAAAATTAAGTGACTGAACAATGTGCATACATACAAATAAAAATAATAGCTATACTTTTATACCTTACTTTAAACTTGTTTTAACATATTTTATAAAATTGTATTTATATTTATATAAATTGACTCACAGTAAATGAACGCTTCCAGATTACAATGGGCTTACTTTTCTTTAAGAAACGTGCCAGCAGCTCTGCAACTTTCACACGATCGCCCACTGAAGCTAAGCAGGACTGCAGCCAGTCAGTATCTGGATGGGAGACCAAATGGAAAAGTTAGGTTGCTGCGGGAAATGGTTTTAGCGAGACCAGCAGGGGGTGCTGCGATCTGTGTGGGACCTAATGCCCCAGTATATTGATGGGGACTCTATACTGCTCAGTAAGTTCCGTCTTTCGGATGAGACGTTAAAGCGAGGTTCTGACTCTGTGGTCGTTAAAAATCCCAGGATGTCCTTCGAGAAAGAGTAGGGGTTGAACCCTGGCATCCTGGCCAAATTTGCCAACTGGCCTCTGTCCTAGCCTCCAAACCACATATCATAATTGTCTTCTCTCCACCAGCTGGTGTGTGGTCTGGCGCAATATGAATGTCGCACAGTGGTGGTGGATGAGGAGAATCCCCCTAAATGTATAAAGCGCTTTGAGTGCCCAGAAAAGCGCTATATAAATGTAAGGAATTATAATTATAAACAAATTACTTTTAACAGCGTTTGGAATATCTAAAAGTGATTTTCCCTGTGATGAACTCTTAAATGATCCAATGTTATCATTATTTTTGTGCTTCTTACAGTACAACAATGTTTTTTGGAAGCATTCTTTGGCAATCAAGTATGGCTAACATTACGCTTCTGGAAACCCAGTCGGATCTCGATGAAGACAACAATTTTGTGTCATTTCTGATAAAGGAATAGTTCACCAAAAAGTGAAAAATCTAAAGTCGTAAGATACTCACCCTTTATTTGTTAAAGACTTGTTAAATTATCTTTCTTCTCTTGAACATAAAAGCAGATATTTTGAAGAAAGCTTAAAGCCTGTAACCATTGACTTCCACAGTATTTGTTTCACCTACTAAGGATGTCAGTGGTTACAGGTTTTCGTAAACAGAAGAAAGAAACTGGTTCAAAACAAGTAAATAATGAGTAAATTAAATTTTTTGGTGAACTATCCCTTTAATGATTGTTTTCCACCCAGCTGACGCAAAAATATCACTGGCACTACAGAGCCATGAGACAAGAGATGTGTCCACTTGTCCCCTGAAGCAAGTGAGTGTTGGTATCTTGGCTGTGGCCTAATCTGGAGCGTTTTGGCACATTTAGTCCCCCAGAGATGGTGTTTTTGTGATGGCGTGTGTGTGTAGGACCCGGCTGGGCTGCTCGTGAGAGAGCTGGAGGCGATTTACCTTTGTTACCCTCTGCTGGAACACATGAGCGTGTCGTGTGTCATGTTTCATAATTCATGTGTGTCCTTCTCGTTCTCACCGGATCTCCCTCTTTGGCGGATTGCCGTCTTCTGTCTGTACGAATGACACAGTGACAGATACGAATTACAGACGTGCCACAGGACGTCCTCAGTGGTGCATTCCTCACTCTGAGCTCTCAATGAAACCTCATTGCAGTCATTCAATATTGTGCTGCATCGTTCATTTCTTCTCATCGTTCATGTCTTCTATGTACTTATCTAAGACCAAACAAGGACAGAAAATATTGCAGGCTCTTATTGAAGGACTTGAACAGTATCATAGTGTTAATGGTAGAGCGTTCTGCAAGAATCCATCACATTAAATAATACTATAGCAATTTATAATATACTATAGTGTTTTTAAGCCATACTATAACAAAATAATGGGCGCCACGGTGGCGTAGTGAGTAGCACGTTCGCCTCACAGCAAGAAGGTCGCTGGTTCAAGCCTTGGCTGAGTCAGTTGGCATTTCTGTGTGGAGTTTGCATGTTCTCCCCGTGGTTGCGTGGGTTTCCTCCGGATGCTCCGGTTTACCCCACAAGTCCAAAGACATGTGTTATAGGTGAATTGGTTAAGGCTAAATTGTCCGTAGTGTATGTGTGTGAATGAGAATGTATGGTTCCCAGAGATGGGTTGCGGCTGGAAGGGCATCTGCTGCGTAAAACAAATGCTGGATAAGTTGGCGGTTCATTCCGCTGTGGCGACCCCGGATTGATAAAGGGACTAAGCTGACAAGAAAATGAATGAACTATAACAATTACTTGAATCAATCTGTTGTGGTAATTATGCTTTGGGAACACAAAAACTATATAAACAAATAACTTAATATTGTAGTTTTCTACAACTATAGGGTATTTTATACTACAACACACCAGTTTACTGTAGTAAAAAGCAAAGTATATTACATTATGTATTGCAGGTTTTCACTATAGTTAATACTAATTTGCTGTAGCATTCATTAATGAAGACTTGTAAATACTATAATAAACTGACGTATAATATGGTTTGATAACAATACATTTACCATAAATTATAATATATAT